>PNEQ01043207.1:0-22719 GCA_003012365.1 Medauroidea extradentata | reverse complement strand
ATGTAATTATGTAATTTTTTACAAAAATTCGCGCAAATTTTCTATTTGAATCGTACACAACAGTTTACAATTGCTTCAGAAATATAAAAAAAACCTAATTAGCTCTCGCTGTGTGTATGTACTTTATAAACTTGATGAATTTAAATAAAAGTTTCTTACCTGTACAAAGATAATCCTCCGCAACGATCGAATCTGTTTGCAAGGCCAAGAGCTGCACAAACTTTCACCATAATGTGTAGTTAACAAAAAACTAAAACATTTTCATTCAGCTCAATGCTATGTTTACATGTTTTTGCCACCACTAGCTCTATCCTTGTCTTTAAACGTCGTCTGTTGGCCGGCTTCAAATTTGCTCAAAGGCTTCTACTCCATAGACTAATACCTCCATGGTTGGGTTATTTTGGTTCCTTATGAATTTATGAACTAAGGAGAGTATACTACCATTTTGTCGCATAATTGCGTAGACATTTCAGAACGACAAATGTAAACAATGTCGCCACATTACGGTTTTCCTTAACACAGCTGTTTTTAGTAAAAAGTAAATATTAGCTACGTACTTACTATAAGGTTTTGAACCGAGATCTTGGTGACACCACATGACTAAATATATATTCTGGAAGGTACGCCATGAGTTTCAAACATCGCGACTGCATTTTTACGACGAGAAAACATAAATAAACAACAACAAACTATCTAGACCATGTTGGACACACATTTGTGACGTCATGCTCCCTCTACTATATATTACCTCTATGATATAGAGTGACTATTCACTCTACGATACCAACGCCATCAACGAAAACAAGTCAAAACAAATATATTTCTAATTTAAAAATACCTTCTTCTTGTAATTACCTCTATGTCGTGACAGCAGATATTTTTCAAGTGGCGTGGTGATGGAAAATAATTAGGTTTCACTTTTTAAGTTTAATGGTACGTGAGTGTTGTGTATCAATGCAAAACAAGAATAGTAATAAAACAGCATTTAGTAGAAAATGAACTAGTTTGACGAAGCCATAATATTTAAAAAATTGAAAACTTTCGCATGGTAATAATAACCGTATTTGTTTATCCGTGTCGGGAATGTTTAAAATTGTTTTTGAATAAATGACTGACTGGTGTGAGAAAAGAGCGTTTATTTTTGTGTATGATTATTCGCGATATTTGGAAGACACCCGTTGCAGAATAATCACGGTGGTGAAATAAGCATAGTATATTTACGAAGCTGTCGCCGCTGATTGTAAGACTGGAAAAAATCAATAAAGGTATGGGCCGTAAAATAATACTTTCTGTGCTTAGTAAACAGTTGTAATGAATTTTTAGTGTAAATAAGATATAAATTAGCGTGTTCAATTTGCATTTGAGAACCTCACCCTGACACGAAACAAGGTTAGTATTGTGTTTCACGAATTGTAGAACTCATACATATTTGAAACATAACCCTTCCTTTACTTGTGTTTCGAAATTCCACACGTAGCCTAATTAAAAACAATTTTTACTCACAGAACTATTAAAAGATATTATTATTCTATGATTGCCGTTATTTTATGGCTAAAATAGAACTATTGTGAACATGCGTTAACGTATTTAAACATTCCTCATGTCTGATACACGTTAGTTTGTAGGTGAAGACTTAAGACAATTCCTTTGTCACTTATTGAAAACATTACGCCATGACAATCATACTTTAAGATCGAATTTACTGAGAGTAATGGTGGGATTGATATTTTAGGTTCTGTGTATAATCACAAATGTCGGCCGACGTCCCACATATAAAACGTGTCACTAACACTTTCAATTGTTTTGATTTAAGTAGCTTCCATTTGTTTATTGGGAAGCTGACGACCTCAGTGGGACACCTGGGCCGATTAGGTCAGGACACGGTCGTAGAAGAACAGGTCTGGACACTCGCCTATCTAACAATGTATTTTGCTTGACCCCCTTGTTGTTTGGCTGTAGTTCGTCAAGTTACCGAGAATGTCCATCTTTTTGGTGCTGTTTTCCGGGCGGTGGGACTCAAAATCTATCCACTTTTTTCCATTGTTAAATTTATAAAGTAAATAAAGATTGCTGGAGCCTTTTCTTAAAATTGTGAGTGAAGAAAGTATTTCATAAATTGATAAAAAATAAGTTTTGATAAATAGTTTATCTTAGCGGAAAGGAAGTGGGCGGAGTTTAGTCCGACCGCCGTAACATCAGCGCCAATAAAACACAATATTCTCGGTAACTTGGTGAACTACAGCCAAACAACAAGGGGGTCAAATATCCAGGCGAGTGTCCAGACCTGTTCTTCTACGGCCGTGGGTCAGGATGATGGTAGAATCGCAATGGAGCGACAGAGTGATACGACAAAAGCGATGCAACACTAAAACTTTTCGTTATTGTGAACACTAGTTTTGCTGCCACGCGACAAATAAAAAAAAATATAGCATATAAATAGTTAATTTTCTCTACGTACTAACCTCAAGTACTACAGCCACAGAAGTTAAGTACTTTAATTACTTTCCGGTTTATTTGTAGTATACTTTTAAATACCCACTGGCATTCCGAAATACATAAATAAATGCACAATTATACGTTTGCTTAAAAAGGTTAAGATTTGCTTATAATAACCAACGGAAAACTCTCCTAAAATATATAAACGCAACTCACCAGTTTCACCAACATTTGGGTGCAAAATTAAACTCAGACTCGAATAAAATCTATATAATTTAGATTCGGGATTTGAATCGCGTCCACCATTTATGTCGAGCTGACGTCACAGAAGCCTCGGTGCTGATTGGTGAACATCTTTTATTTTACCTCGCGGCGGTGTCGCATCTATCGCGCCATTGTGAATGCCACCGTTAGACTGCCGTGCTTCGCCATTGTCTTCCGCAGGGATGGGGTTTACAAACACAACAAGCAGTCCTAAAACCGGCATTTCTCCTCCTCAGCCAGGAATATAATTCAGGACATCTAACCAAGCGGTCTGACTTAACTATCAATATGCACTAGAATTATCTGAAACAGGGAACATATTTTAACCTAACGTACATTTACTTAATATAAATAAACGTGGGTGTAACAGTCTAATGTTCAGTAAAACATTATTTAAATATTTAGGACACATAGGGACCCGCGGTGGCCGAGTAATCAGACCTCTCGCCTCCCACCAAGGCGGTTCGGGTTCAATTCCCGGCGGGTCCAGCCCCCGGGCTTTCGCATGTGGGTATCGTGCCAGACGATGTCGCTGGTCGGCAGGTTCTCCCGGGGATCTTCCGTTTACCCCCGCCCTATCATTTCGGCGCTGCTCCATTCTCACCCCATGTCACCCCTCACCAGCGCTGAAGACCTCGATGTTTCGAGTTGGCGTCAACTCTTTTTATTAATAATTTACATTTTCGTTTAATAAATGAAGTGTGTGACTAATAACCGGCAACGTCTCTTTACAGAAACATTACATTTTTTAAGTGCGTATTATTGGGCGAAATCAGTATTGGGAGTTATTTAGAGTTTATTACTTTGTTATAGAGAGTTTTTAATTAAAAATTTCAATTATCTTAATTACTTCATACTTACGCTTTACATTTTCGAATACAATGCACGTAATAAAATGTGAAGTAATGGACGACTTGCGATCGGCTACATGCCCTCTGACGTCACACAGCAAGGGGAGAGTACTGTGGGAAACAAAGCTTGTATACAAACATGCTGATTTGTTGATTGGTGATGGCAGAAACCAAATATTTTTTTGCATTAAAGAGTACAAAATATTTGTTTCATTTAATGGTTACGATATGCAAATGCATAAGATAATGTTTACCTAATGAAGCGACAATTTCCAAACAAGTAATAAAAATCCTCTTTACATACATCTCATATCGGACATGTGAAGTCAAACGCCTATATGAAGGTTATGTTCGGTTGCGGTATCCATGGAGGTAGGAATTGTATCCCACGCCTGACTGGAGCTCCGCCTCTTTTCAAGTCGTCCATTGGTTAAGTCCCTATTGTAATATTTTCAATAAAATCTTGTCAAAAATTAATATCAGGAAGGAATTAAGAAAAATTCATCATATGTGACACCGGCTCCACTATTTAATACAAATGTGAAATAACTATTTTCTTTCACTTTAACACTCTTTAGCAGCGATAATATGCTGGACTCGGATTCAGTAGGACTCGGGGCGCTGACCAAAATCTCTCGCTCACTTTTAGGGTACCGTAAAGTGAGGTTACTTCGCACCCTCCTGGGTAACTAAGCAGCACCCCATTAAATTATTTTTAAATACAAATTCTAAAAACACTATTTACAGTATAGTAATGTCTTTCATGACTGCTGTGTACAGAGAAATTTTAATACCTTTAAAAGGATGCTAACAGTTATTTTAAACGAAAAATTGTGGTGAATTGTTACCCCATAATATGACAAAGTACTTTACTTTATATAATATTCGAAACAGAGAATGTTTACAATTGCAGTACTTAATAAACACATTTGCCAATTGCTTGAACTGATAAAAACAGAACATTTTGCAATAACACTGTAAAAGACTACCATATATTTATTACAACATCAAACAGGGTTCTCAATTTCATCACTTACTAGAGTTCATTCATCCCAAATTACCAGGCTTACCAACTAGCGGATTTGGAAACTATGTCAGTCTTCTTTACAAGTATTACAAAGTATTCGCCACCCCCACAACCCGAAACTATGGCGGAATTGCCTAGGTACGTTGTCAGGTTATATTTGAAATTACAACATGTCACACACAACTAGGGCACCGCCATAGCGATCCGGGTTGAATTATCGGCGGGTTCAACCGTGATTTTCGCAGGTGGGAAAATTGTGCCCGTGCCAATGCGGATTTCCTCGAGGATCTTCCGTTATGCGCACCCTTTCATTTCCCGCGCTGCTCCATACTAACCTTACGTCATCTCACGTCAGCGCTGAAAACCTGGAAAAACCTCAGGACACTTAGTCCGTTTAGGGTAAAACTTCAATCCAGATTGAACCTGAAGTGGAGTTAACTCGGAGTGAATGTGTAGCGAACATGGATTGACGAACTGTGTTTACGGTAAATATTACAATCCAGATTGAACTGTAAACAAGAGACAAGTTGAAGTCAACCTGGACTGAAATAGGGTAATAATGTTATCTATCTGTGACAGTACGAAGCAGAGAACAGATGACAAACGAAAAATAAGAGTTGCTCCAAATAAGGTTATTCCTCTTGAGATGCACCATTTGCCTTGTTCCGTTTTCTTTATAAAAGCCGTTTAGCTTTACAAATACCTGCTTTTAATGATTTCTGTTAAATAACAATGTGTTCTCTGTTCTTTTTAAAACTTACCACAACACCTAACAATACAATATGGCGACAACTTTGTCCTGCGCGTTTTATTTTCAGTCCGGTCTGTGTTTACAGTAAAATCTCAATCCGGATTCTTCACTCCAGTCCACCTCAACAAGTGGAGTGGATTATTTCACTCCACTCCTACTTCAGTTCACAACAAAGTGTTTATAGGGAAATTTCAATCCGGATTCCTCAGTCCACTCCAGCTTCAATCCGGATTGAAATTTTACCCTAAACGGCGTGACAGTTTGAAACATCCAATCATTGACCTCGAAGCAGAGCTGCAGATGTGCACGTAGCACGCTGAAACAAAGTGGTGCAAAATTTTTTTGAGATAATTACACGTTCTAATTTATAATGCTTGTCAAGATGGTATATTTATCAAAGATAATTATTAACATGTTGAATTATATTACACTGGGCTAAGTGACAGTTAAACCTACGTGATATGTCATAATTTACATTTTTGTTCATCTCTGTGCAAACCCACATTACTATAAGTTCTTACAGGAATATTTTCTTCAAACCCCTGAAAACTGTAAACAAATGTATTTCTATGTCCAAGAAACCATCCTAAACCCATTACTTTTAACACTCCAACATTTTAGTTCCGGTAGCAATATTTTCTTCTTCTCAGTGTATAAAACGGCTTCTGTCGGAAAGCGATATCGTGTAAACTGACAAAAGCAACAAATGATGTAATTGAACATGTGAATCCTAACTCGCGTGAAGGGGGAATGTTAGATAAGTTCCTTATATTTTTGTTTTCGAGCCATAACATTTGTTCAAGATGTATTATCAAAATTTTCTCTTCGATAAGGCATAGAATATAGTCTTGATAAACTGCCTGACATAAACAATAATGTAATCTTTTATTAATTTGTCATCCAGAATCATTGCAAGGGAATTATAGGTGAACTTTCAAGAATTATTGAATGTCCAATATAAGATGAAAATACAACACTATTATGATCTACAAAATTCTTCACAAATTCTATGCCTCAACATGGCCACATTTACCAAAAAATATTTTAAAAACAAAAGTTTTTGCAGAAAATCGATAAACTAAATTTAGCATGTACCTAAATCTCCCCATTGAGAGCCCATGCCACTAATTATAATGAATTTTTCTTAATTCCTTCCTGATTAAAAATTTGACCAGATTTAGTTGCAAATATTTTAATAGGAACGTAGCTAATCACTTTACCTTTCATTGCATACGTTGTATTCTAAAAATTAAAACGTGACAAGGAAATAATTAAGCTAATTAAAATTGTAAGATAAAAATTCTCACCAAATAGTAAACGAAAATTATTCCCAGTACCAATTTCATCTAATAACACACCTAAAAGTAAAATTGAATATTTCTATAAAAACATTGCCGGTTATTCGCTATATCCTTAATTTATTAGACAAAAATGATTATTATTGACAAAAGAGGTGACGAAAGTCATACATTCCTATTTTTATGAAATATTGTTAGTTTTATAGACGATACTTGTGAGTGCAGTTTCCTCTTACGAAACAATTTTAGCTTCCGTAGTTTTCTCATAACGGGGTGTCAAAGTCAAATTTTGCTTGTTACACTGCCATGCAAATAGTGAAAACCAACTAATCAACTTAAACAAAATAATTCACTGATAAGTTACATCCCACGAGCTATGCAATGAAATATAAAAAAATACCCACATCGAAATATTTTGAATTAAGAAAAAAATCGCAAAAGTACGCAAAAAAAAGTTGCAAATCCAGCAATTTTTTTAAAACACAAAAAACATCTCGAGGGATTTTTCAAATATTTTATTACGTAGTCCATAGTATGTTATTTCACTGTGAATTATTTAACATACGTAAGTCAATTGGTTTTCACTATTGGCATGGCAACAGAACATACAAATTTTGACTTTGACGCACCATTGTGAGAAAACTATGAAAGCTAAATTTGTTTGCGTAATAGTAATATGTACTCACACGTATCGTCTACAAAACTAACAATATTTCATAAAAATAAAAATGTATGACTTTATCGCACTTGAACAGCCCTAAGGACGTGTAGTACAGCAATTTTCATCACCATATTTTATTTTTTTATATTTGTACCAGACAATTTTTTTTTTTTTGTTTTAAACACAAAACGTGATCAAATTATTTTCTTATAATAATTTTTTATCTCTCATAGTTTTTGCGTAATGGCTCGTTGAAACCAAAATTTGCGTGTTTCCGTTTTAAGGACGACATTAAAACCAACTCACTTACCAAAGTGAAAAAGTGCACAGTGAATGACGATGTTGTAGGCTACAAGTTCAGCTATGTTAAACCACAAAATAAAAAAATAAAAAATTGCATGAAAAAATATTGAATTTCTTTAATTTTAAATTGCAGGATTTTTATTTATATGCAAAAAGCTTTTATTATTTTTTTGTGTACGTGAAATTGCAGCCTTTGATGTCTTTATCCACTGTGAATTTTTTCAGTTTTGTATGTCAGTTGGTTTTTGTGTAGTCCTTATAATGGAAACATGCAAATTTTGACTATAACAAGCCATACGCGAAAACTATGAAAGATAAAAAAAATTTCATAAGAGGAAAATTTAGTCAAATATCGGGTACAAAAAAAAACATGGTAATGAAAATTGCTGTACTTCGCGAACTTAGACTCCTAGGTTAACGCTGACCAAAATCGCTTCACTTCACCAATGTTGTGCGGACGCGCCTGCACTGTAAAGTGAAGATGTCTGGAAGCGAGGTGTTGCCTGCGGCAGGATATGAACCCGGAGCTGTCGCGCCATGCTTGAGGCGGCGTCGTGGCGCGGCGAGCTGAGGGGCGCGCGGCTCCAGGAGTACCTGGACGGCGTCTCGCGGCAGCTCGATGAAATGGAGGAGGGCGCGGTGCGCGTCAAGCGTCACGTCACCTACCTCAAGATGCTCTACGGCGAGATACTGGCCTTGGGCGAAGCCACGCCCACCTCGGCCAGGTCGTCACGAGCCAGGCCCACCGACGACGGCAGCGTCGAGATCTGGAGGGCGGGCGGGGAGCGCGACAAGGCGTCCTGCTACCTCTCGTCGTCGGCCGTTGACTCGGAGGCGGAATGTTTCGTCGAGCGGCTGCTGTCGCCGGTGAGCGAGGTGACGCGCGGCGGACGGGGTGACCCCGACCACGACGAACCCAGAAACATGAACTCCGCCGTCCACGAGGTCACGTCCAGGACCACGACGACGATCCCGACACCCGACTCCGCGGACAAGAGGTCGGCTTCTGACGGCGCGCGGAAGACCAGGCCTCCGGGGCCTGGCCGTCCCTACGAGATGACCTTCGTGATGGCGCACGACAAGATCAAGCCGAAGTCGACGACGACAACGGTCGAGGAGACGGAGGGCCGCGCGCGCCGCTGCGAGGCGTGCAAGGCGAGGAAGTCGCCGGTCACCGCCCGAGTCAACACCTTCTGGAACCTGAAGGGCGGGGGCGACCGGCCGAGGGAGCACGCAACCACCTGCCGGACGAGGGCCAAGCCTCCAGGAGAGGCGCCCCAACCCAGGGGTCGGACCGCCGTCAAGAAGAGGTAGCGGCGCAGCTGCCACACGTCCCGTCGTAGACCCACCTCCCACTGTCGTCAACTCGGCAATGACTACCTCAATAAATTACCAGTGTTGCCTCAGTTACTTGCATCTTCATTTAGTACCGTTGAATGGGGGAACTTTGTGACAGCAGGGACAACTTTGGGACACTGAACACGTTTATTTTTTGGTCTTTTGAGTAAGGTAAGGTAGGTTGTATTTACGTCTCGTCGACAGTGAGGTCATATGAGACGGTTACAAAAGAAGAACGTCAGTCAGATATGAAAATGTTATACTGAAACCTAGCAAACACTCAACTTTTCCCGCGATAAATTAGTGTCGCTATCCGTCAGTAAACTTCGAGAGCTAATGAAGCAGCGAAAAACGGAAATATTTCGTATGGTAGCCATATGTCGGAAACACACTATGCGTGTGTACCGGTCATGTGCAGTTTAAGGGGTATGGAATGGTTAGACGTCGAGCGAACGACTGAAATACTCAATCGTCCATAAAACTGTACCTCGGAGGCATAACGACACTATGTCCAATTTATGTCAAAATGCACTTTTTACCGTAAACAGTGCCACAGCTTTATACTGGCATGCAACAGAAAGTCCAATTACTTTTAAAAGATGCACATTTTTGGGGCACTAAACCACTGAAAGACACCGGAGTATTACACACTTTAAACGGCTCTCTTGAAAAATATTATTTTTGTAACATAGTGCCTTATGCCTCCAAAGTACAGAAAACGTTAACAACTCGTCACAGTTCAATGGGATTTTTTGCCGAATAGGTATTTTATTAGAGAACGTCTGTTCACACAGCACTAGTCAGTAGTATGATTGATTTCAAATAAACAAAAAACTAAAACGGAATTTAGGAAAATAAACATTTGAAACCACAATTCCATAAAAATGGAAAACTGTAATATTTATAACTTTTATTATGATAACATAGGTCTCTATAATAGAAGAATTTAAAAAATACTCGCGTTTTAACTTGACAATAATTTTACTATCTGAAAACCTCTGCACGATAGGTTTTCGTGAATGTAAAATTACTTTCAAATAAAAACACTAGCTTTTTCAAAATTCGGTTATTAAAGAAACCTGGGCATTACGATATCAACAGTTTTATTAATTTATAAATATATATAGATTTTGTGGTTTCCATTCCTTATTTTTTTTAAACAGTTTTTAATTTTTTACTCGAAAGCAAAGCATACTACTGCCTAGTGCTAATCCGTTAAGGAAATACCTTCTCTGAAAAAAAAAAGTCCCATAGAATTGTGGCGATTAGTTCAAATTTTATTGACCACTGATTATTCCAGTCGATCGCCCGACATCTTACCTTTCCATAACCTTTAAGTAATAAGACAGAGTAAGCAATTTATTACCGTTTGATTTTAATCTGGCCCTGTACAACTATGAAAATTTACTCCCCCACCCCCTGTCATTATTTCCATCATTATAATTTCATAGCGAAACTTTATTGTACTTCTCTTCTTCGGGATATGGGTTGCCAGAGCTGTAAATGTCTAAAAAGAAAAAAAACGAAGTTACCACATAACTAATGAAATCTACTTTCCTCAAAGTGGGTGCTTAATAGTAAAAATAGTTAACTTACATCTAGAAATATTTAATAATAATAAATTAGTTATTCTCGTTCCGTCTTAGAACATGGTAGACCTATACAAAAAAAACTTTCGATAGTAAAGTGTATCAATACTAAACGGGCATTCTATATCTCTCCTGCATTTACTGACATATATGTATTAAAAATTGTGTTTATGTTATGATAACTTCCAAGTTGTGGTATAAATGTTGCTAAACATCACCCTACAACCATGACTAGTGAAAAGTGCACTTTATCTCGTAACGACCGACAGTGTGAGACAGCTACACATTCACACACGCAACACGCGAAATCACACAATGTAGCAGAGTGACAACTGTCTAGAGCAACTCACATATGCTACAAAGCCGAATTGGCTCCTATGTATTTCATTCCTCCTGGTCGCTGCCGTAGAAGAATCGCCTGGAAATTTGACTCCCTTGTTGTTTGGCTGCAGTTCATCAAATTACCGAGAGTGTTGTGCGTCTTTGGCGCTGCAGTCAGGGCGGTCGGGCTCAAACTCCGCCCACTTCCTCCCACTTTTTTCCAGTGTTTATATTATAAAGGTAAATATGTCATCAAAACGTATTTGTTTTATCAATTTATGAAATACTTACTTTGCTCAAAATCCTAAAGCAAGGATCCAGCAATACTTGTTTACTTTATAATGTAAACAATGGAAAAAAATGGGCGGAGTTTGAGTCCGACCGCCCTTATTGTAGCGCCTAAGACGCACAACATTCTCGGTAACTTGGTGAACTACAGCCAAACAACAAGGGGGTCAAGCAAAATACATTGGTAGATAGGCGAGTGTCCAGACCTGTTCTTCTACGACCGTAGTCCTGGTTCATATTTTCATAATAACGGCCATTTGCATTTTTTATCACAGTATCTGATGAAGTGTTTTTCCAAATTTAATTAAACTTAGTACACATATACTACTAAGAAAGCTGACTTTTTGTATTTTGTTAATCACATGCTTATATTTTCATAGATGTGGTCATTTCATATTTTAGCATCGACATATTTGAGGACAAGTTGATTAATTTAATTTCTCAGTGTTGAATTAAACTTGGTACATATATACTGCTTGGTAAGTTGACTTGGGTTTTCGTTCATCTTATAGTCATACTTTTAAAACGCAGTCATTTTTATGTATTTAGTATAATAATGTTACATATCTGAGGAAATATTTCTCCGAATTTCATCAAACTGTGTACATGTATAATAATAAAAATTAAAATATACTAGTTAACCCCCCCCCCTATTTTTTAATTAGTTTATGGATACACCATGTGGAGCGCCAGTGTCGTGTCGTTAGTTCCACGAGTGACCACTTGGAGCGCTAGATCAAACTACTAGCACGAAAAGTAACATTGAGTAACTCATCTTTCCGTTAGGTGATTGATCTGTGATACTTAGTAAGCTGCAGCGAGCTATATAGTTAACATAGAGGGGCGGAAACGCTCCAAAGTGAAACCCAATTGATCGGCTGTTTTGACCCCAGAAAACATGGCGAACAGCAGTGTGGCCAACATTATGTTAAAAATCCATCATTATGTTCGCATAAAATCCGTTACTTTATAGCTCCACTATATTCCCGCTACACACAGAAAAAAGTTCCTATAATTATTGTAATATATTATACTGTAATAAAGTTTAAATTAGCATAATCGCTCTCGTCTCTCGACCGGAAATAAGAGTCCGCCATTTTTTATAGAGTCAAAATACCACGTTCAATTGGGCTTCACCTCAGAGCGTTGGAGATTGCTGTTTCCGCCCCTCTATTTACTATATAGCTCGTTGGTAAGGTGACTTGGCTTTTGTTTATTTTGTTGATACGTTGTATATATGCTAACTTTAAATTCCCGTTACCATTCTTAGTACTAAATTCATATAAAGAGAATTTTTTTCTTTTTATAGATTTTTTTTTATGTCGGGGATTACATAAAATTTTTAATTTTACTTTCATTTCAGTCTTTTTAAATTACTCATATACACTAAATATTACTGAAGATTTTAATAGTGCAACAACGCACGTTTCGAGAATACAGTATGGTTTTGAGTTTCAATGTGAATTTATTTATTATTTCTACTTCTCTTGTTTTCTTTAATATTTTGTTTTTAAATGTGATTGGTACCATAGAAAAGGGAGTTGTTATGGAAGCGCGACTCTAACGATAGCAACTGCAACCTTATTTTTCGTGATAAGTGCTGCTATCTAGCGACTGTATGCTGCTGCCATCTTGCGGATGGAATAAGAACTATTTCCGGACGTACGGCCATAGAAAATGTAGTTATAGAAGCGCGACTCTGATTATAGCAACTGCAACCATATTTTTATGATATGTGCTGCCATCTAATGACTGTACGCTATTGCTATTTAGCGATTGTACGCTACTGCCATCTTGCGGATGGAATAAAAACTATTTCCGGACGCACGGCAGTGGCGGGAATTTCAAATGTAATGCCACTTAAAATACTTAATTTTTTTAAATGTTATTTTTTGTAAACACTGGCTGAAGTTACATGGCAAACATAATCACAACTTCTGGTATTTATTGGCTACAATAGTCTAGCCGAAATTAACCTTAACTAAGTACTTAACACGTAATAAAAAGACACAAAAATCAAACGAATTGTAAATTCAGATATGCAGATCAAAATAATTTATAATGTTTTACCTGCACAGTTTTTAATATTTATTCCACCTGTTTAAGAAATTACACCAATTGAGACTCAAGTCACGTACCATAAAATGGGTAGGCTACACTTTGTACCAGCATGGGTAACTTTGCACCACCAAAAATATTTGTTTCTTGGTCGTTTGGTGAAATAAAAACACACCATGACTGGATACTAAAACAATTATAATTTAATGCCATAGAATACAATCACTTGTCATTCAACTGTCAGCATAGAAAATATATTTTTTGGCGGTGCAAAGTTACACATGCTGGTGCAAAGTATACTTATTTTAAAGTACTCACCAAATTTCTTCAGTTAAATGTTTAAGTTCTTCCAAAGCAGCACTGATGTACTCTCCAGTTCATAATAAGTGGCACAACAATACATTTTTCTTATTCATTAGAATTTAATGACTTCAGCAGCAAATATACCATGTTATCATAAAATCGACAAAAATGTATATAACTGAATTGCCTCTGCTAGTTCCATCACTGCAATCGACCACACAATATGTCACATATTCCTACACGGAATGTCATGGGTGATAAAACATATAGGTTACCCTATGACGCGTCAATAATGTTAAGTTGTACCATTTCAAAGTCTTCGTAATGACAAATTTTAGCCAGTATGTAAAAGTAAAATTATTACAATGATCAATCTTGACGTATGGACATTTTAATTTAAATGATACTTTAACTAAAATACATATTTCGAAAGCCATGAACCTTAGTTGTTGATAAGAAAAAATGTTATCCTTACATTACACGGATTTACCTTTCCAGGATGATATATTTTAAAGCAAAAACAATATTCAAAACCCAACAGTCAAAAGTAAATGTTGATACGTTTAGATACTTCAATTTGCCATTAACGAAACATCCATTATAATTTATTGCTTTTCCTCCCCCCCCCCCTTTTTCCCTCTAAAATTTTTTATAAATTAAAATAGTTTTCATTTTACTGCAAATACCTTTTACTTTACAAAATTGGGTGGTTGTCCCTCAAATTTAATTTTGAATGATTTGTAAACAGTTTATTTGTGTTTATCTTACATACATCACAAAACTTTTCATCCAGTATAAACATTTATTTTTCAAGATTACATTAATCCTATAAAAATAATCAAAGTCAAGAAAAAATATATTTCATATCATACTACCTACAGTTGCAACATGTTATATAGAAATAAATATTAGTTTTATGTATTACGAGTTATGTCTATGGGAGATGAAAAGCAACACTAGGAACAGCACCACTGTGATGTGCCGACTCCTGGAACGGTAATAGAAATTTACTTTATACTTGGCAATGAAAGGGCACATTTGTTTTCACAGACTAACATGGATTTAATCCTTGGCTTAATTTGAAAATATAAAACAAATATTAACGGTGATGAGATATTTCACGCAAAACTCTCTTCATTGCAGCGTACAGTCAAACCCTACTAAGCCACATGCGTTAGGAGATAAATAAATAATGTTTATTATCCAGGAAAACTTCTTAAAATTGTTAAAATACACTGGTGCATACATACATGCAGACAGAAGAAAAATGGTTTTATTTATTAAGCACAAACCCGCTCACATGGAAAATTTCCTAAAAATGACTTTCTGTACGTTGAAAACTATGAGAGATATAACGCAGAATGAAAAGAATGGGTTAGTAAATAATTCGCTGAGACAAAAATTCAAGTGATAATCTTAACAAATATAAATGGATAATGCAAATTTATAGTTTTAATTTTACCAGATATTGGTGTAACTATTTTGCATACATAGCGTGCAAAAGTTTGGATACCTATTAACAATTTTCGTAAAGAAATAAAGTCTGAAAGAGTACAAAAAGTATTCATGAAAAGTAACCTGCTGGAGTTATTATTATTATCTAATATTAGTAACTTTCAAGTTTAAAGTTAGGAAAGAACACAATGTGTGCTAGTGATGCTGAACACAGACTGGGCCAGAAAATTAAGTGCAAATTGAAGGTGGCTACTCCTGCATGTTTACAAAAAGTAACCTGGTAAGGTTAGTTACTTTTTTCGTTTGTGCCCACAATGTTCAATTATTACAGGTCAGCAAAGTTGTGACTGAACACATGCAAGCAGTTTTATAATGTGTGCAAAGTAAAATTTAAAATCATCGTAAACAACTAATACTGAAATTTTTACCCTACACAGGAAAACAGTGACTTTCCATAAAAAAAATTGATGTACAGAAATTGTGCAAATTACTTGATATTCCATCACTGCAACATCTCGCAATGAATACAAATGTGCCTCAATTGTAGCAGTACAGTTCTCCCTGCATGATGTTTTAAAATAATTCTTAAAGCGCTCATAAAATGCTACTCTCAATTACAGAACTTCAAACTGCCTATATATATATATATATATATATATATATATATATATATATATATATATATATATATATTACACACATACACACACATATATATAAACTGAAAGTAAATATACAATGTAACACTCATGATTACAAATGTTTCAAATTCTATATTTGCAATAGTCAATTTACACTGTAATAACAACTTAAATGACACAGCCCTTTGTATAAGAGCAAGCGTTGCTTGCATTCTGTGGAAGTTGGTCACATCACTTGTTACAATTAAATGCTGAAAATACAGACAACTCTCACAGTGCTTAGTCAACATTTTTGGTTTGTTCAAATTGTTTGAAAGCACATAGATAAAATATATGTCATTATAAAATCAGAGAAAATAAAGTTTCCAGTAAACACACAAATTTTGTGTATCTACCATACATTTAAAAGTTGCACATGACGTGAAATACAATACCTTTGCGCTGAGTTGATGTATGTGCAGTTAAAATTAATTAAGTGCTACAGGTAAATGGCATTATCGTCATTTCTGAAGTCATAAAAAAACAACAAGAAATTATACCTATTTCAAAACATTTAGTTTCTGCTGTGCACTTCTTTCTATTACTGTATGTGGAAGGAAAATGGATTAGTACATATTACACATGCTTCAAACACTTTGACAGCAAGCAGTATCTTCAAAAATCTAATAAAACTGTAGTAACGACCATGAAATGGGAACTTTCTAATGAGCTTTGGTTCGGTTATAGCATGAGCCAATATACACAATGTTCTCATTAAATGCCAGAAAGTAATACTGAGTATATTGAAACTAAACATGTTCACAAAAACTAACAATTTTCATTTGTCAACAATAGGTATGAATGTAGGCCAAAATGCATAGGTACACCTACAGTCTTGTACTAATGATAAATGTACAACAATTATTTTCATGTGATTGTTTGACTGGCTGAGGCAGCTTCCTCGGTTGGAGAATGGTGGTATCCTGCAATCAATACTCCATCCATTCTAAGGTTGCAGCTAATTCATGTAAGTGAATGACAATAAAATTTTTGTACAGCATACATTTCTTTTGAAATACTGGGGAAAATATAAGGTAACTGTATTAGGCACACTCACAATGCGCGGAATCGAAATAAAATTTAAATGATTTGATATATTTCGTTAGCAATTATTATTTGTGCTGCAACCTTAGACTGGATAGAGTATAGTTTGGTAGACGGTAAGCGAAGTTTGGGAACTAGTACACCTAGCAGTCAAAGCGCAAACAAACTAGGTTGCAGCAAGAAATTTGAAAATGTGCCAACGTAATTGTAAGTCAAGGCCTGGGGGGTTGTGTTCATATGGCGATGCACTGCTGGGCTACAATAGTTACCAGTGTCTTAGTTCAGCACTATTGTCTAAGGGTGGTAGGCACCTCGTTAATAGAGTGTTGTAACACGAGTCAAAATGTTAAGTTTGAGAGAGGCTGAATGTGTGCAGCAAATAGTTTACCCTGAGAGTTTATGCTTGTATTGATTATGGCTTGTTTGAACTGTCCTGTTGGTGTGTTTGTAGTTATATCACAGTATTCTGCTCTGCTCGGTTTGTACTGTAGTTGTTAGACCAACTTATATGTTGCACAGCTTTATATGCCACGAATCAGGGACATTTAATTGGTAAGCCTACTGTAAAAAAAATGTGGAGTCGGGTAGTAGTTTAGGGTACACTAGTTTGTTCAGAAACCATCTAAAAACCAATCACCAAATTGAAATTGGAAAAAGTATAAATCTACAAGTACAAAATTGAGTGTCCTATTAAACATACACTGAAAAATTCCACTGGGAAATTATTACAGATTTCAAAATAACATAAGTGTCAACCTGTTGTATGAAGTTGGAGAGCTTTGCAAAGTGCCGACAAAATTACATTTCATAACTTCAGAAGACCATTAAGTACACATTTTTCACTTCAATGTACATAATTTAACATAAACAATGTTTCCATTTGCAGACACTACTCTTTCAAGAAATATGCATTTTGTACAAATTGCTAGCAACATTCCAAGGCAATGTGTTTCTTACAACTCTTTCAGGTACTATTTGTCCACTGACTACACCATGTATGAGTTATATTTCTGGTCTGTACGTTCTTTAAAATGGAATGAACACGTTGCTAGCAAGCATACACTTATTTAACTAGTTTGGATACAACATATTCATCAGACCAAATTACAAGTCAGGTTAATAAACATACTCTACAGCCTGATCTCTGATTACAACAGAACATCTAAGAGAACAAAAATCACAACAGAACCAACTCACTGTAAAATAAAAGTTAAAACCTTTCAAATATCAGTAGATCTTGTGAGTTTAAGTTTAGTTATATTTTTTATAAAAAATTTTAATTTAAGACATGCAGCCTACCTAAGGGCGCGGTCTACCCCAATTTTCATCACCATTATTTTATTTTTTATTTGCACCAGAAATTTTTTTTCTTATTTTAGACACAAAATGTGACTAAATTTGACTCTTATGAAATTTTTTTATCTGTCATAGTTTTTGCGCAATGGCTTGTTAAAGTCATATTTTGCATGTTTCCGTTTTAACGACCACACCAAAACCAACTGATATACCAAACTAAAAAAAATCACAGTGGATAAAGACATTGCAGGCTACAATGGCATGCTAATAAAAATAAACAATAAAATTATTTGCATTTTTTAAAAAAAATGTTGAAACTCAAAATTAAAATAAAAAAAAATCAATATTTTTTTTTTTAAATACAAATAATTTTTTTTCTTTAATTTTATGAGCATGTCATTGTAGCCTGCAATGTCTTTATCCACTGTGATTTTTTGAGTTTGGTATATCAGTTGGTTTTAGTGTGGTGGTTAAAACGGAAACATTCAAAATATGACTTTAACAAGCCATTACACGAAAACTATGACAGATATAAAAATTTCATAAGAGTCAAATTTAGTCACATTTTGTGTCTAAAATAAGAAAAAATGTCTGGTGCAAATAAAAAATAAAATAATGGTGATGAAAATTGCGGTATACCGCACCCTTAAAAGTTTTCACTGTATTTTTTTATTTTTATATTTGTACCACATATTTTTTTCTTATTTTAGGCAAAAATTGTGATTAAATCTTCCTCTTAGGAAATTTGTGTATCTCTCATAGTTTTTTGCATTATGAGTCGTAAATGTCAAAATTTGCACTTTACGGTTTTATGTATAAGCCACTAAAACCAACTGATATACCAAACTGAAAAAAATTCACAGTGTATAGCAATGTTGTAGGCTATGATTTGACACATTTAAAACAAAAAATATATTTTTGTATTTGCTAAAAATTTGTTGCAATTTTAAAATTTTAATTTCAAAATTCAGCATTTTTTATTAAATACAATTTTTTTTGTTTTTATATATGTCAAATCATAGCCTACAACATTGTTATACAAAGTGAATTTTTTCAGTTTGGTATATCAGTTGGTTTTAGTGGTGTACTTAAAACCGTAAAGTGCAAATTTTGACATTTACAACTCATTATGCAAAAACTATGAGAGATACACAAATTTCCTAAGAGGAAGATTTAATCACAATTTATGTCTAAAATAAGAAAAAAATATGTGGTACAATTATAAAAATAAAAAAAAAAAATACAGCGAAAACTGAGGTGAACCACGCCCTTAACACTGTCAAAAGAATCTGCAATGTGAGTAATTCTTTCACCTAATATGCGATTAATGGACTTGCACCATGAGTGTACAAATAATTTGACAAGTAAATCCAAAACAAACTTAAACAAATCATGTTTCTTACATGTGAAAACAGTTGTCAATTTTCATTAAGATACGAATAATCAGAATGTTTTTTAACTGTCGCATGTGACAAACCGAAGGCAAATGCTTTGTGAAATGCAATCAGACGCAATAACACAGTTCCTACTAAAACATGTGTATGGATACCTTAATACTACCCACTAATGTACACTTTAGTGCTAGCTGACAATGGGTTCATGTAATTTTTCGGACCATTAGGATCACCTTCTTCAGTGCAAAGAACATCAACCACGTCCACACTTACACTCGAATCAGAAGACTAAAGAACTTGTGGTACTCCTTCTTCAAGAAACACATGCAATGTATCAAGCAAGCCCTGACAGTTATCATTGATACAATTAGAACCCACAGAGTGCGGTGAAGTAAAGTTATTCACCAAGAGCGTTTTAAATGATGAGGTAAATGGTGTGCAGGATGGCATGGTGTTGCGCACTCCATGACTGCGAATGTTGCCAAAAAATTCTCCATGGGGCCTTAGTTCAACGCTCTCAGAAAAAAATTTAAATCCCTGCTTCTGAAGATTGCTCCTTTTAAGTCTTGTATTGTGTGTAGCCAGTTTTTTTTTTTTTTTTACAGAAGGAGGCCTACTTGTTTTCCTTTTGTTGTCCACGAACTGGAATGACTTCATAACTTGAACAGCTTCATTCCAAAACCCAATAACGACTCGACGTATTAGAAATTGCACACCTTAAATGTTTCCCAAGTTTGGCTTTCACACAGTTACCGCTTACGCTGTCAAACAGCATATCCATAAATAAAATCAGGTCTGCAGTGTCTGTTGCCTTTGCTATAACAGAGCAGTTTGTTTTACCTGCAAATATGGAAAGAACATGATTAAAGTTTGTGACGCAATACTCTTTGTTACTGCTACACAATCCCTATAATTGAAGCATGCAACAATCTGTTACCTTTGTTGAAACACACTGTGAAGAATATGAACACAGATCTACACAAAATCAACATGCAACCCACAAATGCAACTTTTATGTTCACAATCTCTCTATAATATGTGTAAAATTGTCTGGATATAACACAAATCTTACAGAAAGCCAGATTTTGTTGCCATTCACAGTTGTCGCTGTGATGAGGATATATGGCAAATGCTGTTATCTGTCTGATCACAATCTGATGAACCTTTGATGATTGTACATCCTGGTCACAACCTAGAAAACCTAACAGACTACTTTTCGTACCGACCACGTAAAATATGGTACTGGCGCAACTTACTTATGTAACAGCGTCGTCTCACATAGCCATTGGTTGCTTGTGAAGAAGTACAGTCTATAAAATAATGTGGAGAAAATTATTAAGGTTGTGCGAATGTGGCTTTTTGTTTAATGAAACGAAAGAGATAAATAGGTCTATCTCAATTCACAAAATCGAAATGAAAATAAAAACTAATTTTGTAAGAGATTGACCCCAATGAAAGTTAAACAAGCATTTTATAATGGTGAAAATGATTTCATTCTGTATTTATTCAACTCGGTGGGGCACATTATCAGCTATTTTGTGTCGTATTATTAGTGGTCGTACAGTGTATCAGTAATTTTGAAATAATCCTGCTATTCAGGCATTGAAAAATAACTTTACAGCAGAAGCCTACGAACATTTTAAAGCTGAAGTTGTTAGTAAATTATATGAACAATTGATAAGAACTAAAATATTCATTAAAGTAGAGTATTTTTGTTTCATTAGATTATCACCAAACCATTTTCTTACTGAAACTCAAACATGAAAGTTCATACTGTTCGTTATCGCTTCATTTTAACAAAATTTTGCTCAACCCTTAAAATTGTGAGTTTTTGGGTAGGCTATTACAACTTACTTCCTTACAATTTTCAGTTTAGTGAAAAAACAGACAAACAGATCCATCGAGCCGAACGAAATGTCAGTGGTGGAATGTATACAAGATCAACAGTGACTGCAACACTCCAAATAAAATTTAACATGTATGTACTGTGCACATCCTTGGGCATGATGAGTTGAATTACATCGCTTTTTAAATTCACTGCCTTTTTCATGTTTAACATTGGTGTATAGCCGCAAAAAAAATATTTCTTACAGGCACGTCTGTTTCATTATTTTCATTTACAGACTTGCCAATGTTATAGGAACACTACAAAGTTGTTTTAATTCATATAAAAATAAAATATTTTACATGCACTTAACCAGAAAAGTGCAGTTTTAATTATTTTGGTTAGCTTGTAAAGAGGGCCATGGGCCAAAATACACTTTTACCTGTGTAATAAATGAAACTGTCAGTATATGTAAAAGTTGAGGTCTTGTGCATAGCCATTTAATAATTTGACAAAATACTGCAAATAATCACAAACGTAAGTTTGACTGTTCTTGCCACCCACAGCCAATGTTTGAGAAAATAAGTTATAAGTAAATTCGAGAGATTGTAAACATTTTTCAGTCTTTATATCAATGAAATGTACAGATAACCTTTTAAAAGTATCGAAGTACGCGTAAGCTAATGCATTTAATAGCAGCATTGCGCTCACTTAAAAATAATATTATATACATACACATGTACATGCACATGCGTGCTAGCACACACCCCATTCATACATGCACCCCACACATGCACACATCCTACACTCTTTCATTTACCCCATGTAGCCTACTAAACATCCTCATTACAGATGAAACACGTTGACTGAACACCTGAGGACAGTTTTGAACTTTCATATTTTTTATGCGCTCAGGCTTCACATGCTCACGTCAGGCGTGAACATGTTCTGGTGCCATTTTTTGACAGCTGTCAAGACTATAAAACTGCTCTAAATGGCTCCAAGATACCATAAATTTTCTTATTCCCCCTTTACTGCTCCATGAATTTTTGTCCCTGATCTGCAGTTTTAAGCACACCTGACACTTTTTTGTGTCACTGCCACACGTTTCTTAATGCTACTATCCTACATTTTTTTGCGATTACCCTAAAAGTTTCTGTACCTCTGCCATGACCCTGCCACGACATTTTTTGCTGTCATGCCGTACAATTTCTGTACATCTATTCAACTGTACCCTGCCCTACATTATTATGTACCTATATCTAACAACTATAACCTACCCTACAATTTTCTGTACTTCTACTCGTTAGGCAGTACGTGGAAAAGGTGCAGAGAAGTGTGGCGAGATGGGTGAAGGGTAGGTGAAGAAGACAGGGGCAGGATGGAGAGGAGGAAAGTAATAATAGCCTATCTGTAATGATGAAGTAAATGGGATGGAGTACATTGAAGGATAGAAGGAGAGTTGAAAGACTGGTCAGGATGAACAGAATTGTGAAAGCAGAGGGAAAATGGGGAGGATTACATTATCACCTAACTA
>PNEQ01043196.1:0-34082 GCA_003012365.1 Medauroidea extradentata | reverse complement strand
ACCCAGCTAATTTAGTTTCAGTGTTGAACCTATGCTTCAAACCATTCTTCTCTGCGAAACGATAAGCTATCTGGCGAATAGTTTTTGCCGTTGGTGGAAAACCAGCTTCTTCTAAACGTTGCACATATCTTAACAAGGCTTTTTCGTGTTCTTTCCCAAGGCAACCTACAACAATTAACATTTCTATGTAGATAGATTTTTATGCAGGACCGTTGACAGTGATTGGGGAGGGGTAGGGGCGTTCAATTTCATAGGGGCCGGTTTTTAAGAGGCCTGGCATCGCCGCATTGTTTTATGTTCATTTCTTTACCTTTATGTAAACACAAGTTAGTTTGTTGCTTTTATTTCCGGCTCAAAACAAATACTTGAGCCTTTGTTTATGAACAATCTTAGTGCTACTAACCACAATTATTTTAGCATAGTGTTTACACGTACAAATAAACTAATTAAATGTTCCACATCAACCATGACAAAAATATTTTACGTAACAAATATTAACTTATCTGATTTATCTTGAATTTAGTGGGTTAATTTGGAAGTGTATTATTTTTAATTTAGGAAAATATTAAAATATAGTGAATCTGAGATAGTATGGAGCCCCGAAGACTGTTTGCACAGGGAACCTAAAATCCTGCCAACGGTCCTGGAAATGTCTTGATACAAAACAATGTATCTTATTGAAAACATACCTGCAGGCCCGGGTGCTCCTTTACTAATATTTCCAGCTTCAATCCGCCTTTTAAGCGTTCTATAAGGTATGTGATACAACTGGGACGCATCCCATACTGTAGTTTTTCCATTTTTAATATCTTCGGAAGCAAGAAGTAGGTTTCCTTCAGACCAGGACGCCCGATCCGTTTTCCTCTCGTAGGTGCGGGGCATAATCTGTTTGAATAAAGGTGTATAATTAACCTCCTTGTTAAATAAACATTATTGCACATAAACAATTTTAGTTTTTATCAACATGGAACAATTATCACCACCATGGGGGAAGATGCCACTTGACGATGGCATCAAACCCCACATATTGGGGGAAGACGCCACACGCATTTATTTTATTCCAATATTCTGCGCGGAAACTGGCCCACTAAAATTTACATGCGTGAAATAGTGTTACTACTTCGTACATCATCAGTTTACAGACAAACATAAATATAAATCAGTTAGGTCTTACGAGAAAGTGATGAAATGTTAGAATCTGTGTACTCACCTGTCAATATCTTCGAATATTTAACCATAAAACGATGCACAGCGATCCTACGCGACGTGGCCCGTCATGGCGTCTTCTACAGGTGCTGTGTTGTCTCGCCACGCCACTAGAGCTGCTATCTGTGCTTTTTCTTCGGAACTATGCCCACCTCAGTCATCTTCCCCCAACTGGCATCTCCCCCCGAGTTACCTTATATGTATTTTTGTATCCTTTATGTAAGTAGTAGTTATTTGTTCTGTTTGACATTTATTGTGGTAAATCTTTCTAGACACATGTTTTTTTGTATATACAGTTGTAAATAAACTAGTTTAGCTTTATTTTCTTTATTTTATCAAAGACCTCCATCCCCAAACGTACCTAGCCCGCAACTGGTAACAATATAATCCCATAATTTGAAGCTTTTATTGTTTTTCTTATTTGGTTGTCATCGTTTTATTTGACCCGATTCCATGTATGGAATTTGATGTTGTGTATGTATCTTGTTGACTAAAGCGTACTCTGCTTATTTATGTTTTCCTATTCTATTTAGTTTTCTTTGACAATAATTATCTGCATCGCAATAGTGTATGTTCAAAAAACTGCATACAAGTTGTTTTATTGCCTTTAGCACATCGACCGAGACATATTATTTCAATGTAAATAATTTCAATTTCGTAAGTCTGTTTTCCTTGCGTGCATGCTGCCATAATATTCTTAATTTTGATTCTTTGCATGTCATTATCATAGCCATGAGTATGTGGCGAAACAATTTTTGCACCGAAGCCTTAGGAGTGTTGTCTGGTTTAACATATGTGATGTTTTTCAAAGGTTAAATATTTATTGCTCACTTTATCCCGAACAACCAATATACTATGCACGATACATTTTTTCATCGGGGGATTTTGTCGTTATTAAGGTGGTTGCTTTGCGGTCGCTAGCGGTGTGCAGGGTTGTCGCCAATAGAATTAAATAAGTCTTCTCGCCGACAACATGCATGAATGAGACATTCAGTGGCGATCCTATCACTTCATGACGTAATATCAAAGGGTAAGGTGTATTTTACTCAGAGATGATGGGACAGGAGGACACGAAGAACAAGATACATGCAAATGTAGCACGGCCTTAAGGATGTTCACGTGGTAAAAATGCATAATTTTATATTTACACGACGTAGTGTTAGTTATACAGACATTACTTTTGACTATATTTTCCTCTTGTGAAACTTTATTAGCTCTCATAGTCTTCCCATAACGGCAGGTCAAAGTCAAATTTTGCAAGTTACGGGAACATGCTAATAACAAAAAGCAACTTTCTTTCTCGAAATCCATTATTTACACTGAGATTAGATAGCATGGTTCATGTGCTAAAATGTTTAAAATCACACAATACAATTCCCTTGTATTTAAAAAATATCTAAAAATAACCATAATTTTCTTTATATATGGCCATTAAAAAAAATACAAAGGGACAGTTGTGTGGGTTTTAATCTGTTAGCATATATCCTATGTCAGCTAATTTCAACGTAAATTATGTCTTTCGAGTAAGAAAGTTGGTTTTTGTTATCAGCATGTTCCAGTACCTTGCAAATTTTGACTTTGACATGTCGCTATGGGAAGACTATGAGAGGTAAAATATTTTCACAAGTGGAAATTGTAGTCTCAAGAAACGTCTATAAAACTAACTCTTATGACATACAAAACTAAAACTATGCCACGTGAACGCCCTTAAGTGGCTGTTGGCCGACGAAATCCGCCGTTTGGCACAAAAAAATGTAAATAGTACACATAACAAAAATCACAGCGAAGTTAACCTGAATACGTTGTGTTCAAAATATCGAAAGAAAACCTAAGATATAAACTAACATAATATTCAATATGTGAATAACATATCGTGCAAAGAACACACTGCTGACGCAGCATTTAGGAAAAAAATATTTACTATGTAGGATTTCTAGGATTCCCGCAGTCTTAAAATCCTGGACAGCACCACACAATAGCCAAGGACATCAGAAGCGAACTAGCGTGTCGGCTCCATTTGATGTCAGCGAACTGGGGCGCTGATTGGCTAGTGTTGCCCGTCATGTTGTGTTTAGATATACGGTAGGCCTAATACATTTTCCCGTGCTATTAAATCAAGTTTTTGCGTGTTTTAAATACAGTTGCAGCAGTCATAATTTTATTTCATATAGCCTAAGTGGCAATACTTAGTTATACACTAATTTGCGAGTGATATGGAACCAAAACCTGAAACATTTATTTCGTTGCAGCCTGCTTAACAGACGCTATAGTCATATGAATGTATTTTCACAAGGGACATGATATTAAAACAAGTACTGAAATATCTTATCTTGCGGAATCCAACGGAAATGACAAAAAATTTTATTTTCTTACTTTCCTCCGAACAATTAAATGCTGAACAATTGGTTGTCTCGCAAGGCTAATTTTTTATATATATTTCAAGGAGAAGATATTAAAATAATTTGTAAATGCTTGTAGCTTACAAATAACACATGTCTTCCAGCTCAGTCGGAAAAATCACTACACAAAATCATCACAAGCCCGCAATATCACACAAAAAAAACACTTTCACGAGGTACGTACAAACCGTAAAAACGCAATTATAACATGGAGCCCTACACAAACATATGCAGGCGGCCGATTTCACGAAAAGTCTATAAAGCTCGCTTCCCTTGTTTTTTATGCGACAGCAATGGCGGATTTAGAAACTTTTTTTTTTTTGGGGGGGGGGGGGAACTACGTGACTTTATGGATTGTGAAAAATACCAGCCATCTCAAAAGTGTGGTGGTTTATTGTTACAGAACATTAAAAACAACATATATAAAAGTAGGACATATTAAATGTACTTGGATCAGAGCATAGAACAAAACTCCAGTTTCCTTGAGGCGACTGGACATACTTTGGCTATATAATGTTGAACACGACTTTTTTGGGGAGGGGGACTTCATCCCGGTAGCCCCCTCCCACCTAAAAACGCCACTGTGTTACAGCATTACCACACTACTAACGAATTACATTACCTGAGCGCAGAAAGTGTCAAATTTTATTCTGTGTTTTTCGATAGCGAAATTGAAGCTAAGCGTTTTTTACTATCAGCGTATGACCGCGTGTATGAATCACACATGCACGTTCAGGCCTAAATTTACAATCTACTTCAATAGTGTTTAAAATATCTACTGTGATGTAATTTCCTTTTTTACCTATTTAAACATTGTATTGGAAATGTAACGTCTTTATTGACAGTGTAGCGGACTTTAAGGCCAAGACCTTTCATTTATTTCAGATAATTGCAAATATCTAAATTATTTTTAAACCAAATGCTTTGAAAAAATTTTTGAATGTTAACAGTAAATACGATGCACACTTTGCATAGAGCGGGTTTTTAAAATAATGTATAGTTTGTCAGTAAAAAATTATTTTGTTTCATTTTGGCTTACTTTTGCAACAAAATTTGTGATATTTTAGGGGGAAAAATCTACAAATCTGTTTGGTGAATTGCAACAGAAAAATTCAGATGCAAACAATGATATATGTGTTAAAACTGCCAGAATACATTTTTGATATATGTATCAGGTTGTGCTTCAAAAAATATTTTCGAAATCACTGCGAAATGAAAGATTATGGCCTTAACGCGTTGAACCGTCTCTTACGCTTAATATAATATATTAATGCTTTTTTTTTTTTTGTGCTCGATAAAACCGGGTCACGTGACTGAGATAACCTACCCTACTCCAGGAAGGGAATTTCCATACGCTCCTAACGTTTATTTTGTATAGATATACGCACACAGGTCACGAATATAGCGGTGTCTAGGGGATAGAGTGGTACACTTTCCCGAGCGCTGGGTTACAGAGAAAGCCGGACTGGCTGAGTATTCGAATTTTCGTTTTAGTTTCGGAGACAGTACACGAGAGAAAACGTAGGGAAACAGTGATAACCAATAAAATACATGTTTAATTGCAGGCAAGAGATTTTAGTTCAGTAACTTTTGCTACCACGGTTTCGTTTAACTTAAAACTCATTACGTGCAAATGAAAACAATTATCAAAAACCAATCAAGATATAGATAATTTCGTTTTACTCGTCATCACCCGGTGACGGTGACAAACATTGCACGCATCCATGTCGGGCTGTTTCCGAAATAAAATGCTATATTCCGAAGTTCTGCACATCGCTCGGCGGGCCGGCAGTTGGGGGAGTGGTAAGTAAATTTTATTGTATTTGCATTGTTTCAGCCATAACATTGATTCAAGTTGTGTTATCAAACATTTCTCTTGACACGACATAGGCCATATTCTTGATAAACTGCTTGATTTAAATAGTAATGGAAGTTTTCATTAATTTTTTTACGTAGAATCATTGCAAGGGAATTATAGGTTAACTTTCAAGAACGATTACAAGTCGAATATAAGATAAACATATAACACTATTATGATCTCCAAAATTCATAACAAATATTTTCTATGCCTCAACATTGCCACATTTACCCTAAATATTTTTAAACATAAGTTATTACAGAAAATTTATAAATTAAATTTAGCATCTAGCTCTTCCCCTTAAGTGCGAGTGATAGTCCAGAATCTTGAATTTTTTAATTTTGTGCCATAACTAGTCTTCTGGGTAAATTTGTGGCATTTTTACCTAACTACGTAATAGAATACATGCTGATATATTTTAGACTCCATAAATATTTATTTTCCGTTACTGTTGTAATAGATAGAATTGCAGTTAAGAAAGTAACAAGAATTTTCTAACTACGATTCGATCTGTGACAACAGTAACGACAAAAATATATTTACGGTGTCCAAAATTCTGTCAGTATGTATTCTATTCCGCAGTTAGATTAAAGTTCCAAAAATTTACCCAGAAGGAAAGCTATGACACAAAATACAAACATTCAAGATGGTGCCTATCACTCACTCCTAAGCACTGACCAAATCTCGTCACTCCACTCGCCGAAGGGGGCAGTTTCGCAGACCACTTCACGCCTGGTCGGTAATCGTCTAACGGCGTAGCTAGTTCACGGCAAGGACGGACTGCGACAGGGATCAGACACTCTCTGATTGGCCCCGGGCTGATTAACGGCATCAACACACACTGCCATTTCCCACAGTACTATCATCCCTCGTCTCTCTGGAGCCTACCTCCATCGGCACCCTTTTAACTCCTGCTCCCAGGCAACTTCAAACACGCTCCGTAAAGAGCAGTCGACCCAAGCACCCAGGGCGCTCCGTCAATGAAACACCACGGACATAGAACGACAGAGGATACAGAGTTGCAGCTACTAAACCACCCACCTCTAATCTTCCCAATTCGTCATATCCTAGCCTACCCTAATTATTGATACCAAGGTTTCAAACTTAAGTAACATAAATATTTATTTTATTGTATTTATTTATTTCAATAGCGCAAAGGCTGCAAATATGCATACAATATTAAACTGTTGCATGATGTTCCACATGTTTACATAATGTGAAATAAAATTTACAATCAAATCATGCAAACATGAACACAGAGTTCTTACAGCAGTAGGCTATTATTTATACAGGATAATACGTTTTGACATTGACTTTATACACATTATGATATGAATTCTTTATATATCATCATACATAGGGGTGCCCACAAGGGGGATTATTGCGCAAGTTGCACATTTAGAATTTTTTGGGGGGATTTTTAATTCAAGAATAAAATATTTAATCGTAAACGAAAATTTTTTCATGATTGTAGTACATATGAATCAGGTTAAGTGACTTCTTTGATTTTAAAAACGAAAATTAGTGTATTATATAAAAGTAACTGTTTAATACTCATCCAACCCAGTTCTGCAAACATGTCTTTAATTTATTATAAATCTTCTACCTTTTACGAGTATTGCACTCGTGGCCATATTTTGAAGTACATGTCATTTATCAATGTAAACTTGATCAACAAAATTTATAATTGATGCACATTACGTAAAATGTGGAAGAACAATGATGTGTACTATAACATTCGATTTTTTAGACAACTTGTACTTAACTCTACCTAACATGCCTACCTTTCGAGCAACATTTCTAATTATATTCTATACATGCGACTTTATGGCCAACCCCTAGATATTTACATTCATCAACATTTTAATTGTGATCTTATGTTTGATACGTTGGTCGCTTATTACCGAAACTACACATGCCTGCTCTCTGTTGGTGACCTTGTGAACTATGGGTACTCAGTCTTCCAAATTTTGTGCAGCCCGTAAAGTGGTTTATAACGATATTAAGGTGTATAGTTAGAGCCAGTGATTTTTGGTGAAAAGAATTCTGTAACAATTTGTTTCAATGCCTTATATGCACATCTACTTCCCTGCTTCATGGTCTGTGATTGGAAGTTTTTAACTTTCGGCGTCTCGGGGTCCTACCCGCAAATCACGGACGTGTGGTGCCGCGGTAACATTGTTCTGGTTGGTGCAGTCAAATGAGCCACGCCTCTGTCCTATTATATTCTACCAATAACCACGAACCAGAGTTGCAGGTGTGCACGTAAGGCATTGAAACAAGTTGTTGCAGAATTATTTTCACCAAAAATCCCTGGCTCTATGTATAGTTTAACATGGTCAGTTTACACCAGATCGCAAACAGTAGCCGCACTTTGATTTACTACGCAGTTGCCGTTTATTATTTGGAAATTGACGTCGTCAGGGGAACACAAGGGGCTTATTAGGCGCAGATGAGATCGCGATGGTTCGCCATTGCCTTCCACAGGTATATAGGTGCAGGGGCAAACACAACCTGGGCATAGTCAGGGTGGGAGGGGAGATAGGGGTTATGACCCCGCCCTACCCCTCATCGTGTGAGTTTTGTTATTAGTGCTGATCAACCTAAGAAGCATGCCCTCCCCAATAAATTAAATACTTCTGTCTACGACACTGACTGCAGCCACTATGATGCTTTTCAAAGAGTGAATCTATTAGGGAGTATTCAGAGCAACCATTAGTAGGGCCCGGTAGTTTTCGCGAAAATATTTTGCAACACTTTGTTTCAGTGCCTTACGTCCATACCAGCATCTCTGCTTTGTGGTCAGTGATTGGGTGCCTTAACACCCAACGTCTGGAGATTAAACCCGCAAATCACAGACGTGTTGTGTCAAAGTTATCCGTGTACTGATTGGCACAGTCTAATGAACAATAACTCTGCACAGAAACACTCTGCCAATAATCATGAAGTTGATCTGCAGGTGTGCACGTAAGACACTGAAACAAAGTGGGCCAAAAATCTTTTCGCGAAAATCACCGGGCCCTAACCTTTAGTAATATTCTCCACTTAAACATTTTTCATGTTTTAAAAAAAACTTAACAATACTGCCACTTGTGTATTCAATTTTTCGATACTAAAACAGACTATACAGCACCATTTCCTACCTTCAAATCCAAGTTTTTTCCGGGGGAGGACCCCTGGACCTCCCGCTTTGACTGTGCGGATCGGTGTTCCTTTAAAAAATTCTCCATTTGAACCCCCCCTCCCCCCTAACACAAATCCTGGTTGAACACAATACCCAGTTCTGAACCCGGGAAGTTTCATCACCCCGACCGGGAATCATGGGCCATCGCCGAAGAAATCTGACCACTGAACCAAATATTCTGACAACTAGTAGGTATTCAAGGGTATAAAACCACATTCCACAATTTTAGCATACTGCAGGTTTTTCTTTGTTGTGTTATGAAACGAAAGTGCAGAGAAGTGTGTGACAGCATTGAAATATTCTTTAAAAATTCATTTTTAAAATATTTTCTTAAATATTAAATAAAAATTCTTACAAGACTCAAAAAATTAAACATAAACTAAACAATACGAACAAACTACTCTAAATATTCTTTATCGCTGTCGGAAATGTCTGGAAACAATTTCCTTGGAAACTGGGTAGGTATTCACCAGAAGTTTAATTAAAATTTGAAAATAAATCTTAAAAGTATAAATAACCAGCTGTTAAATCCTCGCCGCAGGTATACCAAGAGTCTGACTCTCTAACGATGCTGTTTTTTTTTCACAGCGGTCGCTGCAACAAATACTTTTGATGAAATCTAATTTTCTTCTGAATTCACTTTATGAATGTAATAAAAAACAAGATTTTAAATTAATGCCTTGTTACGGAGCTTTGCAGTGATTTCGAAAGTTTTGACACTTATATGTTATAATTTGTAGCAGATTTTTTTTGTAGAACTATACTGAACGGTTTTTTAGATTTCATTACCCAAATTACCACGTATTTCGTCGTGAAAATAAGAAAATGAATGAAATTATTTTTTTGCTGGCGAATGGTACATTATTTAAAAAAAAAAAAAAAAAAACGCGTCCACAGTATTGTGAATCGTGTGATTGCACAGTGACTCAAATTTTTTCAAAACTTTTGGTTAAAAAATATTTGAGTTATTGGCACCAGTCTGAAAAAAACTCGGGAACAAGCCCTTAAGATGATCATATTAACGTTGAAGACATTGATAACGAGATGCTTTTTTATTTTTAAGGGGTTTTGTCTCGTCGACAGCGAGATTATTAAAAAACTAAGAAAGGAGCCTGCAATGGCCTGTGGTAAGTACCCATCCCAGCACTCGCCTGGAGAAAAGCCGAAATCGGGATTGCAGGAATCGACTACCTTACCCGGATTCTTCTAACGTGCTGTGATGTTTCAAAATAAATGATTATATAGCTTTACATCAATTACTATTGACGTAATGTAACGAAATCAAACATCTTCATTAGAGAAAGTGAGAGATGTAATATTTCGTACCACCGTTGCGGTCTGCGTAATATTGTACGATGGATAGAGCCATGAACTTTCCGAGAAAAGAATTTTGCCCCATTTTGTTTCGGTGTCTTACGTACACATGTGCATATATTCTTTATGGTTAAAGGTACGTAAATTTCGCAGATACATTCCAGGTCAGGTTGAACGCCAATCATGTATACTTCATTGTCATGTCTGTGATTTTCTGGGGGTTGTTACGAAACGCGTTTGACTACTGCAAGCCAGTAGTAAATAAGGAAATACTGCGAAGTGCTATCGCTTGCTTGTTTGTTTCATTGCATCCGTAAGATCTTTTTTTCAATACACAATAGTACAAAGATATTGGAGAAGTCATGAAGATTACATAATAAATAGAAAACTTATACATTTACAACAATTACACATGTTTATACAGACACTGTTATCTCATATGGTATATGAATTCATGTTGAATCTTCGTCAGCTCCTTCTGTACACCAACTGTATAAATTCTTTGTTTTGGAAATCTGAAACAGAAAACAGGAAAGAGAAGCAGAAGAAAAAAAGAAGAGATTTGTGCAGTGTGTGTCAATATTTGGTCTTTCTAATGTTTATGATTCAAATATTCTTCCATGGAGTAGAAAGCTTGTTCTTCAAAAAAATCCTTTAGCTGTTTTGTAAAGAGTTTTGGATTTGAGGAGAACATTTCTTGAAGGTTTTTGGGAAGTTTATTAAAAAGGACGCTACCGGAGTAGGAAGGCCATTTTTGTACCAGTTTTAGATTTACAGAAGGCTACCTGATTATACGGTTATAAGCCAATAGATTGTGGCCAGTGGGTGTATAGGACTGGCAAATCTAGGCTGCTGCCAGATGAACCCGCGAAATTGACGTACCTCTATTTATGGTTATTCATAGTGCGTCTTTGTGAACTGATATGTTTCATTTGACTGTGCCTATCACAATAAGGTTGCCACACGTTTGTGATTTGCTGGTAGAACCTCACGACACGCGAGTGTTAAACATCCAATCCCTTACTACAAAACAGAACTGCAGATGTGTAACGTAAGGTACTAAAACAAACGGGGACAAAATTCTTTTCGTGAAACATCCATGGCCCTAGTGAAGGAAGATGGTTTTGTAGTTGTTGACGAATCGCTAGGGACAGGAAAATTTTGCGAGATTATTTTTACACCACATAGTTTCAGTGTCTTACGTGCACACGTGCAATTCTTGATTCGCGGTCCGTGATTGGCTGTTTTTTAATTCCCAGCGTCTTGGGACTCAATACACAAATCAACAAACATGCGGTGCCGCAGTTAACCTTGTTATTATTGACACAGTCAAATGAAAGACGACTCTGCACAAATACACACATCCAATAACTGCAAAGTATAAATGCAGATGTGTATGTAAGGCGCTGAAACAAAGTGGCCAGGGCCGGATTTACTACTAGGCCCGGGCTTGGGACGCAACTTTCACAAAGGAGCAATTTTATTGAGGAGAACATCTGAAGAATTTCCCATCACTATTTTTAAAAGTTCCAATATGGCGACGAGTAAAATTTTTTTAAATGCCGAAGACTTTACTTTCGGCATTGTTGACTTATGCTGTATCTATAGAGACACTGGTAAATCGCGGGAAAAGTTGATTGTTTGCTAGGCTCCAACATGCTATGTATAACACTGAAGGTGCTGCACCTATATTGGCTATAGTTTATATTGAAGCACCGTGTCCCTCTTCAACACACCAAATTAGAACTGTATAGTTTTAACACAGAACGTGTGATTTGCCAGAAAACGGTTCACACGTGTCACTATTGAGATACTACAGTTTATTGGAGACTATGCTAAATATTTTCGCGATTTTCCAGCGTCTCTATGTATCTATTAGTACACTGAAAAAAGAGTATAGTTGCAGGTACCACACTTCTGTAGAAATAGGGACAACAATACTACTCGCTAGGTTCCAACATGCTGTATATAACACTGAATGTTTCGTATTGACATTGGCAAGCATTGTTTCTCTCTACAACAGGCCCAGTTAGAACTGCACAGCTTGGACACACAGCGTGCATGAACTGTCCCAAAACTGTTCACACGTGTCACGGTTAATATACTACAGATTATTAGAGACTATTTTAAACATTTTCGCGATGTTCAAGTGTCTCCAACTATACGTCATGTACTGTAAACTATAGTGCAGGAATTGTGAATTTTCAGACCTATGTTCATATAATATTTTTGGCTCCTCTAGATATCACGACTGTTCCTCTAAAATATTGTCCTTCAATTTTGCAACAACCTGTGTATATAAAAAAAAAATATTTCAATTAGTAATACAGCTAACCTAACTCGAAAATAATATCGTTGTAAATTATTTAACAAAAATTGCTTTGATTTCGAAATCATCTAAATTTTGAAAAAATTAGCCAATATGGGGAAAGTCATTTTAAACTAAACTGCTAAACAAATTTTTATATTTGCCCTTGTTTAGACTTAAACAATAACTATCGCGAAAACACTAAAAACACGGGAGGATGGGCTATATAATAAGTACTCAGGAATTAGGTCTACGGTTGCATATGACACCACTTCATCTAAAAAATTACCACACTTCCCACTGTTTAAAAAATATCAGTTTTTCACGTTTTCCTGCAATATTGGGTAAGGTAGACACGTCGAAGTTTGCTCCTCAAATGTTTGGCAGTTGTTCATCGCTCCAAGGCGCACCTAGAAGGGTTGACGGGCTGCGGGGAGGAATAGGAAATGAGAATGGGGCAGGCGAGGGAGGTGCAGGAGAAAGGTACGGGGTGAGGCGAGGTCAGGTGGAGGAGGAAGGTATGGGGTGAGGCGAGATGGGGCGCCCAATCGATGGCTCCTCGGCTGGTCGAGACAGCTGGGCCCTCAGGCCGCTGATCAGTCGTGCTGTCAGGCCCTAGAAGAGAGGAGCACTCCATCTCAAGACTACAAGCCCCGGGGAAGAAAAAGACGTCGCTTTTGTAGGCACCAGAAAACCAACCATTGAAAGAAAAATCACTAACCGTTACTGCATATAATTTAACATTAACAACAGTGTAATTATTTTTTTGTAAAATTAACACATCTAATGTATAGGAGTATTCAGAAAGTAAGTATGGTAATTGTTGCACATACATCAATTGTAGCGTTGCTATATATTTTTATGAAACAGTAAAATGTATTAAGATGTTACCAGACTTATATAATAACAGTGTATGGGTTAAAAACTTCCAATACTACTTAGGAAGATTTTTTAACAGTAAATGACAGCGAATTACCGATGGTAGTTCCACATATTCTGTTCAAAGACGTTATAAAAGAACTACACTGTTACGCTGCTCTTTTGTTACATGGCCAAATTGAACGTTGACATGTTGCAGCCGAAGTTAGGGAATCGTACTCTTTAGCTGGGATGGAGGGAACGATTAATTTTTCAACAAAAAACAGGGGTATTGGCGGAGGGTAAATATGTTTTTATTAATCGTCTATAGAGCTTGAACCCAATGGGCTATCGTCATGAGTTTTACTTCAATGAAATGCGTACATCTATCGAACCAATCCAGAAATCGAAGTGGTTTTTTGCTTTATATTGATGCTTATGTAAATAGTCAAAATACAAGTTCAATAAATATTTTCAGAATTCGGCACCTAAGAGGTAAAAAAGGGAAAATGGGTTTTCGATTCATAATCGACAATATATCGTCTCCATTGATACTTATATATTGAAGTGGTTTTTGTTTAAAATTTATTGATGCTTACTCAAATACCTGAAAAGTAATTTCACGAATTTTCGGAATTTGCCACCTAATTTTAAAACAGCATTTTTTAGTTTTAAATTTTCAAAAGAAAGTTATATTTAAATTTTTTTTAAACAGGTTTTTTATTTTTAAAAAATGTAATGAATTTTTTTATTACAAATTGAAACAAAAAATTATAGAGAAAAAAATGGAGACTGCTACAGAGAAAATTTAATGTGATATGTGTGAAAATTATTATAAACCTCTGCGTTTAGAAAAATATTTAAATCTAAAAAATATATCAATAAAATAATAATTTATTGTGAAGAATGTAAAAATTATTATAATGAAAAATATAAAAAGTAATTTAAAAAGTAGTATCCAAAATGGAAAACCTCCATTAGTAAAAAAAAATTAATCAAGAAATAAACCACAAACAAAATATTAAAAAAGTTATGATAGAATGTGAAATTTGTGGAAAAGAATACAATTAATCATAAAAAAAATCACGAGAAATTTAATAAAATACATTTACAGGTTGTAAGAAAAGAACTGTTAGAAAAGGTTAGGGTAGAGGAAAATACATACAGAAGCAGCTGATAAAAAAAAATAGTACAACGAACGAAAAACATGAAATTTACGAAATAGAAACGGAAATTTAAAAAGATATTAAAATTTACAGTATTAGATTTAACTCTGATAAAATAGTTCCATCAAAACTTCTTAAAAATATAACAGAAATTGTAATAGACAAAAAGGAAAAAGAATTAGAGCAAAATAATGGATTAAAGGTAAACTAGAACTTAACGCCCATTACTGAAGGGGCTCACCATCTGATATTGAATATCACAACGCCTCTTTAAAAACTAAATATTACATTATTAAAAAAACTGATTTAGAGGAATATTATAAAAGCGCAGTTCCTAAAATTTTAGCCGATATGGAAATTTTTGAGAAAGAAGGCTCTCAGTGGATATTGGACGAAATATTTGAGCTAGAGATAAGAATAAATTAATATAATCCATCAAAAGGAGGTTCTTATGTTGATTTACCAGGAAAAAATAAACACCAAAAAGCAGTTATAAACGTTAAAAAATACCGATCAAAATGCTATTTATGGTAAATTTTATCAACTCTTTATCCTGTAGAAAGAAATCCAGACATAGTCAACTATTATAAAAAAAAAAAACCATGAAAACGATTTTAATGATGCTTTTAAAGATTTAGAATTTCCTATGAAATTAGCTAAATTAATTTATTTGAAAAAAGGAACATTAATTTCAATTTATACTTATGCCTATGAAGAAAAAAAGTTAGGAAAAAGATGGAGAAAAAGACAAGGTGGAATAAGAAGAAATGTTTATTAGTAATTTAAATAACAATGAAGAAAAAACTAATAATAATGAAGAATGAACTAATAATAAAGGGAAAAATTTAGATACGACACATAATATATATTTTACCTATTAAAATTTCAGAAAACAAAACCGATAAACATATTAGTCTTTTATACATTAAAAACAAAAATAAACACCACCTATTGATGGATAAAACATTTTTCTAGGCTGAACGGATCCCAAACTTCAAAAGATGGACACGAATTATTTTTTTTTTTGTGACAGATGTTTATTATATTTTTCTTCAGAAGAATTAAATAACCACGAAGAAGATTGTAAAAATAACAAAGATGTTAAAATATACCTCCCAGGCGAAGATAGTAAAATATTAATATTTAAAATTATAACCATTCTTTAAAAGTACATTTTACTATCTATGCTGATTTCGAATGTTTATAAAATAAAATTGATACTTGTGACCCAAATACTAAGAATTCTTATACAAAAAAATGATTAAAATCACGAACCATTAAGTTTTGTTATTATAAAAATAAAAATTACAAGTCCTCAGAATTTTATAAAGGAAAAAATGCCTCCAGCGTTTTTGTAAAAATGTTAATGGAGGAATCTAAAAATATTAACAAAATATATGAAAAAATAGTGCCAAAGATTCTAAAAGATCGGTTGAATTAATTTTGTAATATCTTGTGCATGTACAGTATTTTCATGAACTCTAAATTGTTTAAGTATTCTATTTCAGTTAATGTTACATTTTCACTTCTTGTAGAAGTTGTTACCATTGGTATTACAACCACGATTGAAATAATTTGTTTTATATTTACATAGAATATTAATGCATTATTACGTACATTTAATTTTTATTTCTTTTAATTTTATAATATGTTATAGTAACACAAGAATTTTTATAATTTTTAATTTTTAAAATTTTATTAATATTACGTCTTGCAGTAACACAGGAATTTTAAATGTTTTTTTACTATGTCTTATAGTAACACAGTAATTTTTATTTTTTATATTATGTTTTATAGCAATACTGAATTATTTTTTTTATATTTTATATTATGTCTTATAGTAAGACAGGAATTTTAAATGTTTTATTTTTTATTTTAATATTTTTTATATAATATTTTACTAAAACAAAGATTTTTTTTAATTAATACATTTTAAATATTTTCAATTCGATAATGACATCAAAACCATTTTCAAGAATAAATATTTTATCGTCTTCAGAACTTAATGCTCTTTTTCTGGATTCAATTGAAAATAATTCATGTTTTTTACTTCTTATGAGATTCATTCATATTTTTGAAGGAAATATTTGAGTTTTGAATTAACAATTTTTACAATTTTATGTACACCTGCAGCTCAACTTCATGACTATTGGCATAGTGTTTTTGTGCAGAGTCATTTATTTATTTGACTGTGCCAATCAGTACATGGATAACTGTGACACAACACGTCTGTTATTTGCAGGTTTAACCTCAAGACGTTGTATGGGCATCCAATCACTGACCACAAAGCAGAGATGCAGGTGCGCACGTAAGGCACTGAAACAAAGTAATGCAAAAAAATTTCGCGAAAACTACCGGCCCTAAAAATATCCCAAAGCATTACATCATTTACAGAAAACTATTCCACTAGCCCCAGAAAATAAAAAACCTGCAGGCTCAAACAAATATTATATCATATATATTCTTGGAGTCCAGCCTGCAGGTCAGAGAACACGCGAATATTTCCATACTCTAGGTATAGGTGATTCACCATAAAGTGGGCTCTTTTGAAGACCATCTTGTGTAGAATAATTATTACAAGCAAAACTTAATTTAAAAATAAAAAAAATCCCGTCTGTAAGTTAGCGAGGCGTTGAGAATCCTACAGATTCCAGATGATAATGCAGCATCATGCCAAGGTGGCCATGTTATTGTAATATCATTGAAGTCACAGGATACTACATTTCGAATCAATCAGACCAGTAGAAGATGTTCAAATCTATTTTTAAAAAAATCTAGAAAAGAGCGGATTATTTTCAAACTACTGAACAGATTTTCCTTAATGACAGCTAAGAACAATCTCAATCAAGTCACCTTTAAATAAAATCGGTGCATACGTACAGGAGTTACGATGCCGCAGACAAATACACACGTTTAAGGGGGATTGATCCTTGTCAGATCGGTTTTATGGCGTTTCTTATAAATCAGGGAATATACGCATTGTTTTACTTTTTTCACGCTGACAAGGCATAGTTTGTTTCATTCACTTTTTGGAATCCGTATGGCATTGTTTCTGTTAATTTTGCGGCCTCTGTAGTCGTTACAGTAAATAAAGAAAATTTTCCTTTTAATCTGTTTCCCGTTGCAAAATAACGAATATATTATGGTTCCAGCAATTACAGAAAATCGATTAAGTTTGTATCTATGCCTTGTCGAGACAAAAATTTTGATACATCGACTGGAACAGAAGTTATCGAGAAGAAACAGATAAATCCAAGATGGTAGGGATCAATGCCCCTTAACGTATAAGACTTATTTTGCGTCGGGGGTTAGAAAGACTTCGGACGTCAACTTATGAGTAGGTATGGTACATTATATATACTTCGTTATAAGCGGTTCCTGATAAAGTGAGTTTCTGCAAGGCCCAGCGAAATTTCTATTCTAATCGAATTTGTATCTTACTGCGCGTAACGGCTAACGACGGGTCGTGTTTAACCTCTCTTGACACGTCACTTGATGTTTGCACTTGTAAAATAAATAGTGCAGTTGATGAGAATATATATTGTTTCATAAATAAAAGTTTATTAACTATATAAAACACAAAAATGTCGATTTCACTTTATTTTATTTCAGTTTTTTTGTATTTAAATAAAAAAAAGTACACGGAACTTCATTTGGTAATTCGCTGCCGGAGTATGGTAACCACTGTTAAGGGGCCTCCCTACCTGCGTTTCAAATGCGTTACATTATTTTGACGAAACTATTTAACGCGTGTTATATTTGTAGATCTACGAGAAGAGCTCACATACACTTCAAACTATGTCGCTATAGTCTAAAATATTCAGCACGTTTAATACAAACTTCATTTTCGGGCCCCTCGAAATGGCAAAAAATGGCTTTTCCAGACTGTCGTATCTGTAAAAATAATAACCTGATTCGAAAAACGCAACTATATAAACAAGCGTTAGACTTTGCACAACGCTGCCCACAAATAAAATTTTATGGTGACCGCTTAAAGTCCAACAGGAAAAATGACAATAGTAAAGCACTGCACACCAGCTGAGTGGCTTGCGCGGAGAGGCGATAATACATCACGTACGTTGGCTGACGGCAACCTTACCACTCTTGCCTCATACACACAAACACAGCCTATCTAGGGAGGCCCGCAAGTGATTTTTTTTTCAAAGGTTAAATATTTTGTGCTCTCTACATCCCGAACCCATGGTTGTGGAGTCGGAGTGGGAGTTTTGGCATTTTTGTGTGGAGTAGGAGTTGGAGTCGGAGGCGATTAAAATATAGCAACTCCGACTCCAGATCTAACTTGGCTAACAAATGGAGAGTCCACTGCAAAAATGATGGACGTCACTCTTTCGCTCAATGAGTTATACATAGAAATACAAAGCACTATGGGTGTAGAATCTACTACCAGAATTTCATAGCATAAACGCTAACTGTCAATGAGTAACAGCAGTTTTCATTTCAACGTACACTGTTTCAGTATAGCGTTTTCGAACTTTCTAATTGCTCTCCTGAAAAATACATCCCTAGTGACATCCATCATTTTTGCAGTGGACTCTTCAAATATTATATTTACAATTTTTATATTTTATGTTTAAATCCTAGTACTCAATTTTAAGAAGTGCATATTTAAACAAGCTTAGGTAAATGTTAACTGAAATTAAAACTCTAAAATTCGTAAAGAAAATACAGTAATAATACGAGAATTGTTCAAGTGTTAATTTCTTAGCATCTGGAAGGTAGTTACTAAGCAAAAATTAAAGAGGTTATTCAGTAAATTTACAAGTTTCTATTCACTCCGTGATGATGAAATGTATTTTGAAGGTAAACATTATACAATCCGCTTGTGTCACAATGTTAATGAGTCTTGGTATTGGCGAACCACCTATATATAGCCTACCAGTATTCCACGGCGCGGCGGAGAAGACTCGCACAGGTCTGAGAAGCGTCTATCTTCGGCGTCGTCCATATAATAGGGTCCCGAGCAAGTAATATCCTGATACAAGCCCGCACTCGCCGAGGCCCCCCTCCAGGGCGGAAGAGTGTCTGAAAGACAGGGATCAGCAGCAGATGAAGTCCACCACCCTCTCCTCCCAGGGGTGAATGTCATAAAGCCACTACCCGTAACAACCCCTTCACCCAGCCCATCCTATCTCCTCCACGGCTCTTTTACCACTTCCTAGGCCCACCTTCAGAAACCCTCTCGTAATATTGGATTTGACAGGGTGCGTTTCAATCACGGTCGGGTCGAGGCGGGATAACTTGCAGGAAGTTCACGAGCTACCCCTCTCCCTCTCCCCTTGCCAACCCCTTCACGGCTTTTAGCGTCGTCGAAGACCGGGGACGGTGGCTTCGGGAACTGAGGGGAGGGTGGCGGGGACCGATGCACCCTTGTTCTCTGCAGCTTCTCGCAGCCAATTATAACCTACCGCGGAAGACTTCGTGCTAGTTAGAGATCGCTGGTAAGTTTAAATGGAAGACCGCGAAAGAAAGTAAATGTGTATCACAGAAGAACCTCCACTGTGTTGAGTGAAGTGAGGATGTTTTGGTCAGCACTTAACATCGAGGTCTTTAGCGCTGGCGAAGGGTGATATGATGTGGGTATGGATCAGCGCCGGAATGAATGGGAGATCCCCGAGAAAACCCGCCGATCAATGGCATCGTCCAACAATATTCCTACATGCGAAAATCCGTTGTATTGAGTCAAGACGACTTAGCTACAATGCCATTCTTAAGCGTGTACGTATATACACAAATACGCTACAAAATAAATCCTCCCATGAAGTTTTTAAATGTTTGTTGTAATGAGAGTTTACAGTTAGAATTTATTGGTTTGTGGACACACGCCATTGCTCATATTTTGCTGATCAAACCTGTGTTGAATGACAAAATAGAAAAAAGAACAAGAAAAAAATATAAAACACACACAAAAAATAGAAGAAAAAAGAAGCAAATCCCAGAGGAATTCTGTCAGTTTTAGTTCTAGAGAACTTCATTCGTATCTTGCTGTTCCGACCAGCGGTGTCTCAACCTGAAGAAGGGAGTAGATCGCAATTCCCGAAACGTTGCATTTTTTCGTTGGTTTTAACTTGTGTTGTGTTGTATATTTTATTTTGTTTGTTGTCCACTGTTCACTGTTTTTTGTCTTTTTCCATTTTGTTTCATATTGAGAATATGGTTCTATACTTGTGCCTGTCTTCTGTGTCTGGGTGCTGTGTCAGTATTCGACTGAATTCTTTCTCTAGAATTCTTTGCTGTCTAATATAATAATTATTATAAAAAAAAACTGACAGAATTTCTCTGGGATAGCTTTTTTTTTTCTATTTTTTGTGTGTGTTCTATATTTGTTCCCCCCCCCCTTGTTATTTTTGTACTTTGTCATTTAACAAAGGTTTGATCAGCAAATCATGAGCAATTGCGTATGTCCACAAATCAATAAATTCTAAAACCTCCCGTACCCGATACCCGAAATAATCAGGATGAATCATATTCCAGTGTCTTAAAAAAGTATTTAATACTACAGTGCAAAAGTGTAAAAACACTTCAGCATAAATCAAGCTGTTGTATTTACTTAAATAAGTTTTTCACTATTCATGCAGAACAACATTGCCTGCAAAAAAGTCTGAAATACGCCTAGCTTATTTGTTTCAGTTGTAGGGAGATTCAACTGTAGAAAACAAGTATGGACACAAGGGTTTGTATCCCCACACGCAGTGTCTGTCACCAGGCAGTGTCACCATGGCTAAGGTTAATTATACCAGGTTAAAAAATCAATGTTAAAAGTTTTTCACTTGAGCATTAGTATCGGCAAGGGGTGCCAACTGACAAGTCACAGAGCTTTCCTGAATTTTAAGTTACATTAAGTTAATTATTTAAGGGCATGGGCCCGAGTTTCTTTGCATTTAATGTCAATTATTTTTTTTTTAAACATAAATGGGAGCCGATATCGTAAAATCGCTTCGTAACTTTGTTGAGACTGATTTAAACTGCATACTCTAAATTTGTCGAGTCAGAAGACTGCAAAATAGTTGCTAATTAGTTAATTAACTAAATTTCCTTTTAATTGACAAATTAGCTAAAACTCATCATACAGTTTGTCTCGAAAAATTACATTGCGCTGTAAAACCAATTTACAACAAAGTTACGAAGCTATTTTACGATATTGACTCTCGTATGCATTTTAAAAAATAACTTAATTCTCTCGTAAGCCGAGAAACTCGGGCCCAAGTCCTTAAAACGCGAAATTGGTGTAATTTTACTTTAATATTCAGTTAAATGACTTCTGTCATTTACAAGATTAATTAAATGTAATTTTATTACAGATTCGTCCCTTAGATTGATCCCTTAACGGTAGCAGCAAAACTAGCGGCAAAAAATTTTTGCCTGTACCAGCTCTTCCATAAGAAAACACACTTTATTTCTAACCTATAGTAGAATTAACCTTAACAATGGGTAAGGTACGACTGGAGTAAAAGTTCGAGCAACTAATTTTTGGTTAAAAGAACCGCGTACCAAATTGTTTCAATGACTTATGCGCAGTTACCTTGTTCTGATTAGCGCAGTCAAATAAGCAAGGTTTCTGCGCAAGTACACACGGCCAATGATAACGAAACAAGAGCTTCAGGTGAGCACTTATGACAGTGAAATAAAGTGATGCAAAATTATTTCCACTGAAAATCATTGACTCTTGTAAACGTAAAAGGTCGGGCAGTTGTTTCCGAGGGTCACACCCGTATCCTTGACGATGCGAAGAATTGTTAAGATGTAATGTGGATGAAGCAACGATGGAGCGCAGAGGGATGAATCGGGAGATTCCAAAGATTAAGGGTGTTCACGTGGCAAAAATGCATAATTTTATATTTGTACGGCACAGACGTTACTTGTGACTACATTTTCCACTTGTAAACATTTTTTTAGCTCTTACGGTACATCTACAGCGGCATGTCAAAATCAGAGTTTGCAGGTCACGGGAACATAGAAATAACAAAAACCAAGTGCCTTATTCGAATGAAATAATTTACACTGAAATGAGATATTATAGGTAGTATGCTAAACGATTTAAAAACACACAATAAAATTCCTTTGTACGTTTTGAAAAAAATACGAAAATGACGAGAGTTTACTTCATTTATGGCAATTATTAAAAAAAGGCCAAAACGACTTTGTTGTGGGTTTTTAAATATTTTAGCACATGGCCCCTAATATCTAATTTCAGTGTAAATTATTTTATTCCAGTAAGTCACTTCGTGTTTGTTATTCCTATGACCCCGTTACTTGCAAATTCTGACTGGCATGCTGCCTTGGAAATACTGTGAAGGCTAAACATTTTTCCAAGTGTAAAATGTAGTCACAAGTAACTTTTATAAAGCGAACATTATGTCATGCAAATATAAAATTTTGAATTTTGGCCACGTGAACGCCCTGAAGGGTGTTCAAGTGCGATACAATGGTTTCAGTTAATTATGTAATTAAGAGAATTCCCATTAATGAATTGGTAGTAGAGACGGGATAATTTCGCTGGTTCACAGACATGTAGGCTATCCTCCAAGAATATATGTGTATTCAAGTAAACAACAGATATTCATTAGCTGCTCGCTGTGATACCACATTATTGGGCGTGCATTTACCTGCTTCCGCACTTCTAGGCCTCGAACGCGCAAAATATGTTAACCCAGACGGCCACCTTAAGGATGTTCAAGTGCGATAAAATCATTATTTTATATTTGTTATAAAATATCGCTAGTTTTGTAGACGATACTTGTGAGTGTAGTTTCCTCTTACAAAACAATTTTAGCTCGCATAGTTTTCTCATAACGGTGCGTCAAAGTCAACATTTGCATGTTCTGCTGCCATGCAAATAGTGAAAACCAATTGACTTATGTAAGTGAAATAATTCACTGTGAAATAACATGACATGGGCTACGTAATAAAACATTAAGAAACATCCCGCGAAATAGTTTTGAGTTTTTTTCAAAAATTTTGAATTTTGTAAATTTTTTCTGTAGTTTTGTAATTTTTCAAAAAATTCAAAACATGGTACTGTGGGTTTTTAAAAGTTTTATTGCATAGCTAATGGGATGTAAATTCACAGTGAATTATTTCGTTTAAGTATATTGATTGGTTTTCACTATTTGCATGGCAGCGTAACAAGCAAATTCTGACTTTGACGCTCGGTTATGAGAGAAAATGAGAGCTAAAACTGTTTTGTACACGGAAACTACACTCAGAAGTATCGTCTACAAAACTAACGATATTTCATTAAAATATAAAATAATGATTTTATCGCGCTTGAACACATTTAAGGTGGCCGTCTGGGTTAACATATTTTGCGCGTTCGAGGCCTAGAAGTGCGGAAGCAGGTAAATGCACGCCCAATAATGTGGTATCACTGTGTCAGCGAGCAGCTAATGAATATCTGTTGTTTACTTGAATACACATATATTCTTGGAGGCTAACCTACATGTCTGTGAACCAACGAATTTTTCCCGTCTCTACTAACTAGTTCATTAATAGGAATTCTCTTAATTATAATTACATAATTAACGGAATCCATTGTATACTTTGTCTTAAAATAAGCTAACATAGTACATACTGTTTCTAACAAAAAAAAACTTTGCATGCTCTCGTTTAGGATTATAAAACTGGGTTGCTATAGAATATCAGGATTTAATTTCCCTGACTTTCTTAGGGTTTCCAGACAAAAATTGAGAAATTCAAATCTTTTTCATGTAAGTTAATAAAAAATAACAAATTTTTACGTTTTTAAACTTAATTAGAAAACGTCGTGGTTGCTGTGTGGTTTAACTTGGTTTGCCACATCCAGCAACTATAACTTGGAGAGCGGCTGTTAGTTGGATTGTCTTCGATGATGAACAGTTCTCGTTAGCCTCGTGTTCTATAGAGGCCTACACTTATATCTATTGTAACCTCATAGAGAAACTGTAACCAGTGTTCCAAGTTTTAAAGTTAAGAAAAATAAATAAGTTACTGGTTTTATTACATATGGTATTGGAAAAATGTGAAGAACTAACATTATCTCACTTCGCAAAAGTATTTAAAACGCAGGACTTATGTCAAATCCCCGGGTTTGAAGTTTGTGTTACACATTTGAATTTTCAGGCATCAAAAGTAATTTCCCTAACTTTTCCAAGATTTCCCAGACCACTTTCAAATTCCCTGATTTTTTCCCCGGTTTTACCTATTTTCCAGACCTGTAGCAAACCTGTAAAAATAATTATCGTAAAAGCAGTAGAAAGGATGGATCATGGCCTTAATGTTATATGTAAGTCCTGGAATATGTTATAATTGTGGCCCCAAAACCACTTAGAATTTTTTTTTTTTTTTTTTTTTTTTGTTTTCTTTACAGTAGGATAATTTAAATTTGCTCATACAAACAGTATTTCTGGTGGATGAACCCATTTTGAATTTGAACACGTTCTGACAGACATAGATGCCTGACATGACAGCAGGAGTCCAGTACGTATTGTATATTTTATGTGAATATTGTTGTACTTGTAGAAATTGACATATAAATCCCTTCTCACTGTGGAAAATATTAACATCGTGCGTTTTTTGCATAGTGCCACAAAAAAAAAACTAAACTTTTAAAGGATGTTTCAGAAGTGGTGAGCAAGAAAAGTAAGGACGAGACTAACTCATGAAGAGAAGCAGAAATGGCCCAGTAAATACGGAACCGGAAGGAAATGAACCGTTCCCATTACCACCTCGTTTATTAAATCCAGATTCTACATGTCAGCCCATCTCGGTCACTTGACCGGGTGAGTATACAGTAACATTTCAACCCGAATGCGTCAGTTCACGCGAAGTTTTATCCACATTTAAATTTTACGGTAAACGCACTAAATGTGTCTTCATGTAAACATTGCACTTTAAGATTCTCTGCGTGTTTTTGTACGTAAATATCACTGAGTGATTTTAGTTTTTTTTTTTTTAATTTGAGTAGTAAATCTGATACAATGTAAGTGTCGCATAATTATGTCTACATCAGATATAATGTGCGTAACACAATGTAAGACAAGGTAAGCTAAGCTAAGCGCCTATTTTAATATACTTCAAATAAATCTCCGTAAAATATTTTATCAGAAGAAATGAAGAAATATCTAGACGTTGGACAGTTTGTTCTCGAAGAAACAGTCTCCATTTGTACTCTTACACTTTTCTCTTTTTAGTATTTATATAAATTTATTCTATGCACATATATAGGTGTATCACATGGGACTAGTTTATCAGCATTTGTCTTATTGAGATATATTTGCTGCAGAGTCATCGTAACATAGAAGGTCGACGATGGCAAAAGTGGAAAACGAGAACGGTTTAGAAGGAAGAGGGCTTGAAAGATAATTCCTCTTTTTTCTCAATAAAATGTATGAAAATTTTTATAATTATTATGCAATAATAAATTGAACTTACAAGTTCAATTTCGTTTACTTTAAAGAAAAATTTAATTATAACGTTTCTGGTACAAAAATTAACCCTAACGAAGATTTTCTAACCTGCAGTTTTATTTGGTGTTGATTAAGAACACCAAAAAAGCACAACTAAATAGCACTATTTGCAACCTTCTTTATAATTTCTTTCATAGTGGCGGTACGCCAGAATCCAAGTTACAAAAAGTTTAGACGTCACAAATGATTAACCAGAAAAACGTTAGTCTCGCAACATATTTGCAAACTATGTTGGTAAAAATAATATTTCTTAGTACCTATGGCACTTTTTATACTGAATTAAAAAAAACTTGTTAACTTCGTATGATGATATATTTCACTGTTAAATTAACCCACAAGCCTTATTAATGTCATTTTAAAAATTGATACTAAAATCAGAAACATTCTGACATTCCAAAATTATGTTCCGCACCTTTTTTTCTCAATACCAAAATATCCACCTGCTTACATTCCAACATTATTCTTACTCCACTGAAATATAAAACGGTCGTATCTGGATGAAAATAAACCAAGACAATCTAAAACTGGGAAAAGGAAAGAATGATAAGAAAATATGTCATCTTAAGACCTCAGGGAAGAAGAATGACCCGAGAAAACATACCAGTGTGCTTTATGCTTATCCCCGCGCGCAATGCGGGCGTTGACAGAAAGTTAGTCCGGGGAGTACAAGATGCTAAAATAGCTGACTATACAAACCAGGGATGTCCAACTAGAGGCTTGCGAGGCGGGTGCGGCCCGCGAGCAGTATTAAGACCATGGATTCCTATTAATGCCGTTTTTGCGAGTTTTATTTTATAAACCTTGAAAGGAAGCAGATATCGCAAAACCGTTAAATATAAGAATCGTAAATTGATGTACTATGTAGTTTAATTTTTTCAAAACAAAAGTTTCTATAATTTTAGTTAATTATCGACTTAATTTATTTTTCCTTAAAGTCAATAATTAACCAAAATTATACAAACTTGTGTTTTGAAAAAAAAATTGTCTCCACAGTACAAACAATTTCCAACATTTATATGTATTGGTTTTACGATATTTGCTTTGTTTCGCTATTTAAAAAATAAAATTTAATAAAGTAGCATGAATAGGAATCCGTGGCTTTTAAGGCCTCACTCTTTTTAATTTTTGCAGTTGTTTCGAAAATATCTTTAACGTATATTAATACATAGGGCCACGATTTTATCGCGAAAAGATTTTTGCCCCACTTTGTTTCAGTGACTCACGTGCACATCGTCAGTTCTGTTTCAAGGTTATTGGCAGCGTGTCTTTGTTCAGACACGTTTCTCATTTTACTGCACCAATCAGAATGAGATTATTGTGAGTCTGAACGTCTATAATTTGCCAAGGCAAGTGAGAGTAAAATCATCCAATCACAGACGATGTAGCAGAGCTGCAGGTGTGCACATGACGCATCGAAACCAAATGTTGCAAAAATCTTTTCGCCATAAAATCGTGGCTCTATATAATACATATATCAAAAATGCATTCTTAAATTTTTAACACGTATATAATCGTTTGTGTCTGAATTTCTCTGTTGTAGTACACCAAACGGATTTTTATATTTTTGCCCATGAAATATTACATATTTTGCCGTCGAAATAAACTAAAAACGAAGCAAAATAATTTTTCCTAGCAAACGGTACATTATTAAAAAAACGCTCTGGCAAAATTGTGTATCGTATGACTGTACACTGTCTAAAATTTTTTCAAAGCATTTGGTTGAAAAATATTCAAGTTCTTTGCAATTGTTTGAAATAAATAAAAAAGACAATGTCTTCATCATAGAAAAAAAAATTTTAAGAAAATTCGTCGGATCGTTAGATACCTTAAAATATTCACGTTTTATTTTGGCCCCAAGCTAGAATTCCAGCAACGATAAATTCGTACCACTTTCGTAATTGGCCCGTGACTTATATGACACTTCCTGGAAGTCGCTTAGCCAATAGTACAGAAGCAACTACATGCAGGCACATATCACTACGTCATCGAGCAGCCAGTGAGCAGATAATGTCTACTTGAATACACACATGTTCTTGGAGGCTAGCCTACATGTCAGTGAACCAGCGAATTTTTCTCGTCTCTACTGATAGTCCTGCCTTATCTTATATTACTTGACACATTTTTGCTGCTTTTTACTACTGCTATAATTTTGAATTTACGTTTGCTAATTTCAGCAAATTATTTAATATACAAATATTTCGTAATGTGTATTTTTATATACGACTAGTAGAGACATGAACTTTTCGCGAAAAGAATTTTGCCCCACTTTGTTCCAGTACCTTATGTGCATGTATGCAGTTCTGCTTCATAGATATTGGCAGCGTGCCTTTGAACTGTGACGTTTCTCATTTGACTGTACCAATCACAATAAGGTTACTGTAACACCACACGTCTGTGATTTGCGTGTAAAACCCCACGACACACGAATGTCAAAACATCCAATCTCTGACCGTGAAGCAAGTCTGCAGACGTGTTCACAAGTCACTGACACTAAGTGAGGCAAATTTCTTTTCGCGAAAAGTTCATGTCTCTAACGACGAGTAGTAGACCTTGACACGTAATTTCAACGTGAATTATTTCATTTATTATGCTGATTGGCATTCGCGGCGGATAAGAACGCAGTAAAAAATCATATAAATTTTGACTCCGAAATGCAATCAAGGAATAAATGGCAGATCTGTTTTTTTGTCAAAAGGAAAATGTAGGCGTAATCCTAACTAACGGCTACAAAACTAACATAATTTCACGTAGTGTAAAAATTATGATTTGTTCCTACTTGAACGGGCGCACTCAGAAAATTTGGCTTGGGGAGGTCAGGTTCTCCAAACGCCACCCCCCTCCCCTTGGGTGCAACTAATGTCCACTTGAACTCCCTTAAAAGTTTTAACATGAACGTACTATAGTTAGAGATGATGGTTAGAGCCACGATTTTATGGCGAAAAGATTTTTGCAACATTTGGTTTCGATGCGTCATGTGCACACCTGCTGCTCTGCTACATCGTCTGTGGTTGGATGATGTTACTCTCACTGGCCTTGGCAAATTATAGACGTACAGACTTACAATAATCTTATTCTGATTAGTGCAGTCAAATGAGAAACGTGTCTGAACAAAGACACGCTGCCAATAACCTTGAAACAGAACTGCCGATGTGCGCGTGAGTCACTGAAACAAAGTGAGGCAAAAATCTTTTCGCGACAAAATCGTGGCCCTTATGATGGCTAATCGCGGGTGTATGTTATTGGTTTGCAGTCAGCTGCATTGTGTCAGACGTATATCACCTAATCATACAGGCCATAAGAAACCGGAGTGTTTTCAAGGGTATGTAGAACAAACATTTTTTGCGATATACCATCATTAGAGATTATGGTTAGGGACCCTGGTTTTTCGCGAAAAGAATTTTACTTCACTTAGTTTCCGTGCCGTACGTGCACGCCTGCAGTTCTGCCTCGTGGTCAGCGATTGGATATTTTAACTGTCACGAGACTTGAGATTCTACCGGCAAATCACAGACGTGTGGTGTTGCAGGAAAGCTTTTTGTAATTGGCTCAGTCAAATGAGATATTGCTCTTCACACAGACACGCTGCCAATAACCATGAAGCAAAATTGCAGATGTGCACGTAAGGCAATGAAACAAACTAGGGCAAAATTCTTTTCGCGAAAACACAGGGTCTCTAATGATGGTATATCGCGGATGTGTCTTGTGCCAAGATAGCCTTGAAACCTCTGCAATTTCTTGCAACATGTATGGTTGGGTGATATACATCTGACACAACGTTGCTGTCTGCAAACCAATAACGTACATATATTACAATAGCGGGATTCTTATTGGCTTGGTCAAATAGGGCAACAGTTCCACGTACAAGCGAAAGCCAGTAATCTTCTGGTAAGCTGAACGTACGTTGAAAGCTAGCAAACAGTCAAGTTTTACCGCGATAAACCATCATTAGGTATTATGGTATATCGCGAAAATGTTTTGTGCCAACAGCCTTGAAAACTCTGATACAACGTAGCTGTCTGCAGACCAATAATATGCATCACATATTACAATAGCGGGATTATTATTGGCTCATTCAAATAGGGCAACAGCTCCTAGTACATGTGAAAGCCAGTAATCTTTTCAGAAGCTCAACAAACAGCCAAGTTTTCTCGCGGTAAACCATCATCTCTAACTACAGATTTTACGTCACAAACAAGCAAACAGCCAATTTTTCTCGAGATAAATCTCTGTCACGGCGTCTTTTTCCCCCCCCCCCCTTCTGCACGTGGCTCTCAAGATCACGGGCCGTCACACTCACAGCCCTCGGCCTGATCGTAATTGTACATCCCTGCTGCGGGCAATCAGTCAGCCAGGGTACTCCGGTAGAAACCTGGCCGAGGCAAACAACGTAGCAGCGACAAGACAAACATGCCCTCCTCCTAACATCCGGGCCGGATAAAGCCAAGCTCGCGCCACTTCATCATGGATTTGTTGCGAGAGGGCGAAAAGAAAACAGCACGTCCGAGCTCGCGCAGCGAGAGCCAACAAAGGAAACGCCACGGTTTGTTGTGTTAAGGGCAGCAGAGCACGGCCATCTTTAATTCACAGTATTTTCTCAGCTACAAGCATCCCTGACCACGTATCAACATTATTGATATTTCATTCTCTAAATGTTAGTCTACTACTGTACTTATTTTTCCATTGTTATAATAATGTGGAAACATCATACAGATTGTAAGGGTGGACCTAGATCATAATTAGGGCCAGGTAGTTTTCGCGAAAATATTTTTGTATCACTTTGTTTCAGTGCCTTACGTACGCACCTGCATCTCTGCTTCGTGGTCAGCGATTTTATGCCTTCACATACAACGTCTGGAGGTTAAACCCGCAAATCACAGACGTCACGTGTCACAGTTATCCGTGAACTGATTGGCACAGTCAAATGAATAACAACTCTGCACAAAAACACTCTGCCAATAATCATGAGGTTGAGCTGCAGGTGTGCACGTAAGACACTGAAACAAAGTGGGGCAAAAATATTTTCGCGAAAACTACCGGGCCCTAATTATGATATATGTTTATGTCAACAGGAACGGATATAGTCTGTGTATAAATTTGTAGCCAGGCACTGGCATATTTCGAAACATGAAACCGCGTAGATTACGAAACTTATGAATCTGCAAGTTGTTTGTTATACGTTTTATTAAAAAACTAAACTAAACAAATTGTGGAGCATTTGTTAAGAGGAGTGGGGGCTCAGACCCCCCCCCCCTGCCGCCCCTAATTTGCGCCCTTACGTGGAAGTAACCTATTATCTTACAAATAGGGAAGAGCCAGAGATTTTCGGTAAAACAGTTTTGTAACAATTTGTTTCAATGCCATATGTGCAAATTTGCAGTTCTGCTTCATGGTCAGTGATTGGAAGTTTTTGTGTCTAAGTGTCTCGCGGTTCTACCTCGCTAAATCACAGACGTGTGGTGTAGCAACCTTGTGGTAATTGGCAGAATCAAATGAATGACGCCTCTCTGCATTAAACATTCTGCCAATAACCATGAAGCAGCACAGCAGATGTGCACATAAGGCACTGAAACAAATTGCTGCAAAAATATTTTTGGCTCTGTAAAAGAGTTAAGTAGGAACACGAAATATTATATATAAGTATGTATATATGTGTGTGTGTTATTTCGTGTTCCTAATGTTAACCTACTTAAGAGGGCGTGGTAGATAATTCAACGGTAAAAGCATTAATTTATAACTGTAGGTTTCCTGAAGCCAATTTTCAAAAATTAAACAATAGCAATCCTAGACAGTAGTTTTAGCCAACGTTTTAAACAAAATTGTTTCCAGTGTTACGAACTTCTGAGGCACAATCTCTGACGCCGGAACCTCGTGTATTTAACTGCGGCGCAAGAGATCACGTGTAACGAGTTAGTAATTCTGGATAAATATTTACTTATAAAGTTGGCAAATACTATTATCTAAGATTGTCATCGAGTATTTTAACTATATTGGCTTCACAAAAAGTGTAGAAATCAATTTATGTTTTCAGCGTTTATTTATCTTACATGCACTCTTAACCCTTTTAAAGAGCCACAAAAAAATTATATATAATCAATCTGGAAACCTTATAGTTAGAGGCACGAGTATTTCGCGTATTGAACTGCCATCAGCCTAGACGGCACAGTCCTATACCCGCACTGGCCAAAGTCGAATATCCATTGGCTTCGGTCCGAGCAAGTGGGTAGCCCGCGATATCTTCAAGAATTATTTCCTTATTTATTACGAGCTGGCAGTCGTCAAAGGTGTGTCGAAACAGCCGTCGTCTAATCATAGGCGCGACAGTGTAGTATACATCATTGCCGTTCAACCTGTCATAGAATCAATACGCGAAATACTTGTGGCTGTACTGATAGCGGGAGCAACATTGATAATTACAGACGGTCGTGCATTATTCCCCTTGAATAGACTGGTGCATTGAAAACAGAAAAATTGTTCAACAACACATGGTGCTTTTTTAGAGTAGTCACTGTTCTTACATCCACGAAGTTACGTGTCCTGACAAAAAATTAGTTGTTGGAACTGCATTAGTGATGCGTTTGTGAGAACTTTATGACTCTAAGTATAGTTACTAATTTAACCAATCAGTATATTCACTCTCTTCCTCAATTATTATTTCATATAAAATAAATGTTCACGAGCTAGCATTCTAATAGCGTGCCTGAACTTCAAAACGACTCACAAACGCCCCATGAATAGAGACAGTAAAAATTCGCGGCCCTAATTTTGTTTTCAGTGGCTCACGTATACATCTGCAGTTTTTATTCGTGGTTATTGGCAGCGTGTCTTTGTGAAGTTACGTCTCTCATTTGACTGTGCCAATAATAAATAAGTAGGGACCCTTATTTTTCGCGAAAAGAATTTCGCCCCACTTTATTTCGGTGCCTCATTTATGTGCAGATCTGCAGTTCTGCTCCGTGGTCAGTGATTGGGTATTTTAACTGTCACGAGCCTTGGAATTCTACCGGCAAATCACAGACGTGTGTTGTTGCAGGAGCGTTATTGTAATTGGCTCAGTCAAATTATGCACATAGACACGCTGCCAATAACCATGAAACACAACTGCAGATGTGCACGCAAATAACCGAGACAAACTGGGGCAAAATTCTATTCGCGAAAAACAGGGGTCCCTACAGATAAGGTTACTACAACTCCACACGTCTATGATTTGTAGGTAGAACCTGTATTTTTTTAAAAATTTTCAATTTAAAATTCAAAATTTTTTATTAAATACAAGAATATTTTATTTTTGTTTTTATATACGTCAAATCATATCCTACAACACCGTTATACACTGATTTTGTTCGGTTTGGTACGTCAGTTGGTTTTAGTGGCGTAGGCTACATAAAACCGTAAAAGTGCAAATTTTGACGTTTACGACTCATTTCGCAAAAACTATGAGAGATACAAAAACTTCCAAAGAAGAAGATTTATTCACAATATGTGTCTAAAATAAGAAAAAAATCCGGTACAAATATAAATATAAAAAAAAAACTTTGAAAACTGAAGTGACCGCACCATTGAGACACTCAGGGCCGATATTATAAACCTCTTTCGAATGACAACCAACTGCTATCCCCATAGATAAAGCATTGGTGAGCAGTTGGTTGTCGTTCGAAAGAGCTCTATAGATACGGTCCTCACTGACTATGAAGCAGAACTGCAGATGTGTACGAAAAGCACTGAAACTAACTGGGGCAAAATTCTTCCTGCGAAATGTCATGGCTACAAAGATTATTATATTACGCGAAAATGTTTTGTGTCAATATATCCTTGAAAACGGTGTAGTTTCTTGCAACATGTATGATTCGGTGATATACTTCTGACACAACGTCACAGACTAAATAGTAATACAGACGTGAAGTGACGTGGTGGCTCGTTCGATACGGGCGAACTTCGCCGCTTATTGGCTGCCCGAGGTTGTTGATACCAGCCCCGTGTATGTTTTGCTCCTGCATGTTACGGCAGGTCTCCTATTTGCCTGGCCGCCGGCTAGCAGGGCAGCCACCTTACGCGGTAGGCGTCTCCGCCATTTTGCTGGCCAGGGAAGCCATTTTGCTGGCGTGCGTGACTGAGTTCGCTGTCCTACCGGTGTAACATAGCATTTTCGCTAAGTCACTGCATTGGTAAAATTAATGTTAATATTGTTTTCTTTAAATTCTTAATACGTGTAAATTTGTTTGCTTTGATCTGAAAACCCGTATTCTAGGTGAAATATTAGCATATAGTGTATGTTTTGTCTTTGGTGACGTAAATGTGAAATTTTATTTATATTTTATATTTGTGACTGC
>PNEQ01043195.1:5150-34189 GCA_003012365.1 Medauroidea extradentata | reverse complement strand
AGAGAGAGAGAGAGAGAGAGAGAGAAAGAGAGAATACTCTGAGGCATTTAGAGATTGATATAATCTGTCTCTTTGATTCAGAACTTGAAAATCAACAGGTTGACATATATTCAGTACAATATGGTATATGTTTGCTCACAAAACTGTTATCACTGGCATTTTTTGTTTAATTGTGGGATTTTCTGCAACCCTGCAACATTCACTTGCAATAGTGCAACTACATAAAAATGATCCAGTTTATAATACTAACCCAATACAAGAACCATTTAAAGATCACATTTTATGACTGGTTTTACTACAATGCATATCTTCATTAGTGACAATTCTGCAACGAACGAAGTCAAGTAAAGTTACAGTTTTCCGTTTCATGACGAAATTTTAAGCAAAATTAACTTTACTTGAGACTTTCTGTAAAGTCGTCAAACCCTGACTTTGGCGGTTAAAGTAAACTTTGCTACTATAGTATAAAAAATGTGGATGTTATTAATTTTGTTAAAGAAATGCAATATTAGAAGAAATGGTCCCCTAGTTGCTCCTGCTCATATGCACTTAATCAGAAAGGTTGAAAACCCTTCAAAAACTTACAGCGATATCAAATTTGTTTTGAAGTGTCACATCAATAAAGGTTGTACGATTCATAAATTTGATTCCCGATTATTTACATCTCAAAAATCAGAGAGGCCTGACAATCAATCCCTTCACTCATAAAGCTACTAGTATTGTTACCGTATATACTCGTGTACAGTGCGCACCAAAATTTTAGCAGCAAGTTACACGGAAAAAATTTTTTTAGTGCCTCGCTAGTATGTAAAAAAAAAAAAAACACGGGAGGATGAGCAGAGTGAGCGGTGAAACAGCACGAGGGCCGCTATGATGGAGGGGTCAAAGAAGGAGGGGGGAGAAAGGAAACGTAACTGGCAACATGTAAAAGAGAGAGGAAAGATAACATTCACACTGGTTAAGAGTACGAAGGCAGAGAGGGTGGCGGCTAGCCAGGAGGGGTGGGGTGGCTTGTCTCTGCCAAGGTTGCTTGCTGTCTGCCAGCCCTCGCCACGCGGCACGTGTGTGCCTCGCCTTGCTCTGCTGTGCCAGCGCTTCCAGCATGTCCCCCCTGCCCTCCGCCACTAAGCCATTGAGATACCATCACCCCTAAAATAACATGCCCTGACAGCAGCAAACTTTCCTTTTTTATTTCTCCTGGTGTGTTTGAGGGGGTGGGGGAAGGAAAAAAATAGAATGATGCTCTTTTTTCCTACCTTCCTTTCCCATGAAAAGATAGCTGGTCACGAAAGCCGTCAAATATCTTTCCCGGGTGGGGGATGGGGTAGGGGAAAAAGGTCAGAAGAATGACACCTTTTTTTTTCTTTCTTCCCCACGGAACAATAGCTTACTATGAGATGTCAAAATTAACTTTTAAGGTTTTAGCAGCGACGGTTACTACAGAAAAAGGCAGCAGGGGAAAGAGGGAGAAAAAGAAAAGGAAGAGGAGTAATGATGGAGGAACCTGGCTGTGATAACGTTTACTCTCTCTGCCTCCCACAGTTGACACCCGTCGGTTTACCACTATAACTTCGGCCTCTTACACCCCCCCCCCCCGACATCCCGACCGACAGCCTGCCTTTTTTTTCTCTGCTTCCTACTCCTAACACTTCGCCTTCTCACCCCCCCCCCTTCCACACGCCTTCGCTCAACCGACCACTCACCTTTCTTTCACGTATTATTTTTCTATTTTCAGTGTAAAGTAAGCACCCCTGAATTTTTATCAGTTGTTTTGGAATAAAAGTGCGTGCTATATACGAGTAAACACGGTATGTTATTTTGCTACAGGTAATAATACCATGAGATGTTAATATCCATGCATACTTAAGGTTAATTTTACACAATTTTTATATAACCCAAAATACAAAAATTTTAATTTTTAAATTAAATTTGATTTGTTCAGGAAACTTCCAAATGATCTCTGGAGATTACAGGCATCTGTGTGTAAACCAGGCACTTTGCTGCCTTGATACATAGACACCCTTATCTAGCTGGTGAGGGGAAAATAAAACCTCAAATATATACACTTAATCAACAAACTACATAAAACACAAACATATTTATTTTAAATTGTTCAGACACTTTTTTAAGATGTGGCCCACTACTTGCGCACATGTTTCCCCACCTATGGAATCCCAAGTATAATTGTTCTGTCTTGCGCCTACACTGTCTGCTGCTTTATTTTAAACTATTTTATTTATATATAAATTTCTAAAAATTCTCTTTCCAGAGCAGTCATACGGCAGCGATTTCTCTTTGCTGTACTTTGACGCCGTGTCCAGTGAGAGTGAGGTAGGAACGGAGCTGCTTCGGAATTCTCTGGGCGCCACCCGGTTAAGCATGTAGCCGGGAACACGAGGCTCGATGGGTCGTGGTCTGTTCGTGCCGGCGTACCTCTCTCTCACCTGGCGAGTCGAAACAGCTGTGGATCGGGAAAAGCAGGGAAGATCTGGAGAAAACTACACCTTACATGGACACTTATGGGGCGGTCCACACCCTATACCCTAGGGCCTAAGCAAGCCAGTTCCAAATGGCGAAACAAAGTAAAACACTGGGTCGGATAGTTGCACACGCGCGTTATGTTTCTCGCTGGATGAATCAGAGTCCCAAAGCACACCATGTCTCTCTCGTTCTGTCCGTCGCGGCCGCTGCTTCCAGGCTGTCTACTTCATGCCCTGGTAGAGGGAGGGGGCAGCAAAGCCATGTGTCCTGCACTGGCAGATGGCCGGGATGGCAGGTGTCACACGTCGGTGTCAAGTTCACACAGGCCCTGCCACCGTCACTGATCTGCCACACACACTCAAGTATCGCACATCTGCCATTACCAACCAGCGCACACCTGCCACTGACACACTCTGCAAACACCTGCCGCGACCAGGTGCAACTCCACCTGGCCTGTGGCCTGGTACGACGACAATTTCATGTAACTTTAACATATATAAAACAATGTACACATATTCTAACAAACATGCAAGCAAACATACTGCCAGGTGAGCTTTTTTTTATGGGTAATATTCAGTTGTTTTGTTGCACTGTGAGATTTTGTGCAGCCAACTTAATAGTATTTGTGTAAAATCTAAACTTTGCAAAGTTTACTTTACGCAAAGTCTAACTTATCATAGTAACGACTGTGAAATGGACTTTCAGTAAAGTTGAGCTTTGGTGAAAGTTAGACTTTGCAAAGTACCCGTGAAAGTTTTGTTCATGAATATGAGCCTTAGATGTATTGGTGTTCTACCTGCAAGTCACAAATGTTTAGAATCTGAGTTTAAATTGTTTGGGTTGGCACAGTCAAATGGGAAATACCTTTTTACAAAGATGTGTAACTAACAGAACAGCTGCAGATGTTAACAGAAGTATTAAAATTCAGTTTGCACAAAAGGGTGTCGCTAAGATTAAGACGGAGAATTCAGCTCCTCTCCTAAAAAGTGGAACAGCCTTTGCAGACATGACTGATTCTCCACATACATTTATAATATCAATTGCTAAACAATCTGTTGAGTACTAACCAGTTCCTGTAGCAGTTAAACACATAAAAGTGCACAAAAGGAACTGTATCTACAAAGTAAGAATCACATTTGGTAGAGCAGAATCCACACTGCATATCCCTACCAGACCAAAGTCTAACACCCAAACCTTCTGGTATCCGTTAAGGCTCTGCATCAGTCACCATACTGGATTATTTTATTGTTTACATACATGAAATTATGAGAAGTAAAATGTGAAATTTTCTATTTTTGCATGTAATCTATTACCTTGCGTACAGTTTACACATCACAGTTGCACATTTAACCAATATTCAGACCACAATCAGTCAAGCAAATTTAGAATATAAAAAATGCTGGACTGATTGCAGCCTAAATACTGGTTTAAGTTTACACTTGGAAGTAAACGCCAGCAACTGACTTGGTGGGAGTACAAAACCGCCACCTTTTCCTACCTTGTACCAGATCTACCGTTACTCATTGTCCAACACTATGCTTTGTGAACAGTAGCCACAGATTAACTACACTCTTATTTGGTTAAGTTTTAGTGTAAGAAGACGGCATATTATCTATTGTAATTGCTAACATGTCCGCTACATGCTCATTTCTGTATTCTTTAACTATGTGGAGCAACTTTCATAAGAAAGTTCAAGTGTAATAAGTATATACAAAAGACATAAGCACAAGTACTTATGTGTTGGTACTTGACAGATACATGTGAATACAGAGGATGACACACACTCGCGAAAATGCTTATTGTGATGTTTTGCTGCTTATAGAAGCTTCCTAGGGCGAAAAGACATAGCAGTCAGCCATGTCTCTTCGCCCGAGGAAGCTGCTCTAAGCAGTGAAATGTCGTGATATGCACTTCTGTGATTATGAGTTCCTCTGTATTTGTATGTATCTGTCAAGTACCAACACATCAGTACTTGTGCTACTGTCTTTTGTATATTCTGATAGCACACCGGCCTGTCCCTATCATTTACCTTAAGTATAATAAATGTGCAGATTCCAGTTCCCGAAACGTCGTTATTACTGACTGTTTGGAAAACTACTGTGTTTTGTTTCGTCTCGTCATTTGTGTCGTTTGTTGTTTTTTCTGTTTTTTGTCCGACATCTTTGTGTTTTGCTTAGTCTCATCGTTGTGTTGTTTGCTGTATTTCTGTTTTTGTTTCGACTCATCGTTGTATCGCATGTCAACTTAGCTATTTTTATATTCTTGTTTTTTCTTTTTCTTTTATTTTCAGTTTGTTCCTTATTTTAACTGACCAGATTCCAGTTTTTTGAATTTAATGTTGTGTATGTATCCTGATGACTAAAGCATACTCTGCTTATTTATGTTTTCTTGTATTATTTTTAGTTTTCTTCTGACAGTCATTTATTTCGCAATAGAGTATGTCCAAGTAAACAAATCCAGTCATGCACTCCCATTGCACAGTTCTTTCAAAGATCGAGTAATAAAATTGTTGTATTTGTTAATTGCAGACATAATACTTTATACACAATAAGTGAAAGTATATGCTTGTTTTAGATTTACAAATATCGAAAACTCTATATGAGCATCAAACACAGTAGTCTTAAGTCATATTTCAATAAGTTGATTAAATTACACACATTGTCTGACAACACCTCTCCTGGTAAGTTATAATATTGTTTATATACATACTCTATATTGTCAACACTACTCCTTGGTCTTACTGTTGATCACGATGCTAAGATAAAGAACATCCCTAAAGCTCGAATCTTATACTATACTATTATGACAAGTTGTCCTGTACAATCCTGGTGATATACAAAATATATAACAGTTGAAAAAAATTATTTTATTTTACTGTGGCTGGCAGTTAACTTTTACACCTGAGCTCCCTAGTCCTGCTACAAGGAAAGGAGGGCGAGGAGAAACTAATATCCTACTGTCCGAGCAGCTGCCAGGTCGATGCTAGCAGAACGGAAAACATTCCGCATTTGCCTTCGTAAACTACATTAAGTGCAACATATTTGTGAATTGCAGCAGTTGTGCTTGGGAATATGTATATATCTTTCAGAGAAGGTGAAAACTATTATCTAAAGCTCCCACGTTTTACTTTTGTCCTATCAAATATACTTATGGTTTTGGAAACTTATTTAGTTCACCAAAATTAATGGAAATGTTAATTTGGTATCTAGTGAAAACTATACAGTTCCGTTATGATTCAACTTTGGCATGCATGTAACCGTGCAAGTACATTTAAAAAAATGTCAAGTTGGAGCAACTTTGGATACAAATTTACATTTTTTTAGACATTGTTTCCTTAAAAATTGATTAATCAGTGTGTCCAGCGAACAAGAATAAAAATATTCCTCGACTTTTCCAGGCTTTCCAACATGAAATGGAATTTTTTCCAGAAAAATTAAAACAAAACATAATAAAAAATACAGTAGAAGCCCATTAAAACACTCGTGTTGGATGGCCATAACACGCACAGAAAAGTGATTCCGCAGTATTCCGGGTGTAACAAATTCTTTATTTTCACATTATGGGCATTTCATTACCGCGATATTACTAAATATTCTCAACAATAGACTTCTACTGTACTATCATTTTAAAAAAAGGACTCTTAGTAAATATAGTTTTGATTACCTGACTTGTTTACCCAAAGTTCCATATTACCTACCCTACACCATAAAACAAAAATAAACGTATCAATTGGCAAGACATACTTAAGTTGCCAAGATGTGTAAATTCTATTTTTTGTTACTCGTGACCAATATCTGTAGTTCTGTTTTAAAACAAGACATAGTTTGACATTTAATAGGTTAATTCTTTAAATCTCCAATGTTCTGATAGCCCATTTACCATATGTCAAATAAGCAATACTTTACTGTATTACAAAGTACTGAGCATTTATCTACTATGACATATTCTAGGTATAAATGACATCTTCAACACAAATTATTTTGTCATTATTGATCTACATTGGTACAAAATATGCATTAAATAAATCTTAAATTAAACACCTTCAGAAACCCTAAGAACATCTACATTGAGGTCTGTCACAACTTGGCAATCACAATTCTGTGATAAGAAGTATGAAATATTATAATATTACATAAAATAAATAGGTAACTGCTGGTTCATACCAGCCTTGTTCATCAACTTAAGTTGCAAAAAATAATGAGATTTTGTCGCACACTCAAATTGAAATAGATGCCATCAAGCTTAGAAACCCAGCATAACACAGCATTTTTTGAATTTTTTTAGCCCGTTTTAAAACAAAAATACGTAGGCTATATTTTCAGCAAAACTTACAGAAATACTTAACAGTTGGCAAAGAACTTCCAGAATTGTCACAGATTTCCCTGACTTTTCCCGGACAACCACATTTCCCTGACTTTTCCAGGTTTTTCAGGTCACCGGACATCCTGTAATTATCATCTTCAAAACAATTTAGTGTGAAGTTGGCAACAAATCACATTTTGTACTGACATTAGTCATGATCCATTTCACAATTTTATCAGCAACCTAAGATGAAACCTTATGTATGTAGTTAAAAATAAACTCTGCCGGACACAGCAAAAAGGCTGCCATACAGATGTTCATAGCAGAAGTTAATTAACAAGATTTGTGAAGAATGCTAGTTCGTAAAAATTGTTATTAACTAGTTGGTTACCATATAAGTAAGCCTTTTAAACAAATGTAAATTATATCAAGATCACAATCTTGAACAAATTAACAGTTCATCCAACTACACTAAGAGAAAAAGTACATGGTCTGAAAACTTTAAAAACATAACTCTTTAGGGATCTTAACAGTAGCTGGTATGATTACAAATAGTAAATAGTGTGATAGCAAACCCAGATAGGCAATTACATGCTAATTTCAAAGCTCTTACAATTTATACATCTTAGAACAGTACGTCAGTACAGAAACATTCGATTATGATGTTGTATGTTCATTACCAAATGAATTTCAGATTGTTTGAAACATAATACTGCTTAATGAATATACATTTATGAACATGCCAAGGACAATGCAGACTATATACAAATACAATTATGCGTGAACAAGTAAGTTATATACACAGAAGAAAATTAACAATAAAAATATTAACCACCATAACACAAGAAAATTTTGTCATATTAAGTGACAAGCTAAAAAACTTAGCTTACTACAGTGGATTCTCTATGTATTGAAACCTGATGGATTGAAATACCTGCATCCATGGAACACATTCTGGGGCCGATTAATTTATTTTACAGCATTTTAAGACCACATCCATTGAAATCCCTCATGTATTGAAATTTTTTGTCAGTCCCATGAGAAACGGTGGATAGAGAATCCACTGTATAAGAACTCATTGTTAAAACAGTTTTGTAAACCTGTTTTGAAATGTGCTTTGAACACAATATTCAACTGCTTAGATTAAAAACATGACATAACGATGAATTTAAAATTATATGATTGAATATTAGGGACATTATCACTGTGTGAAGGCTGCAGTGATATAACTTAACAATTAAACACAATAAATGTTAACAATTGTAACAATCACTTGAGCCCGCATCTAGCAGACACAGTAATAACAGGCTGCTAATCTTGGCGTTGCTACGCATCAACCAAGGCCCAGTGCCACTCACCAGCACCCTTCCCATTAGAACACACATTTAAGGCATTACATTGACACAGGGTTATCAAAGCTACCAATGATGTAAGACGGAACTTGGCAAAAAAATTTTATATAACGCACAATATCATACAAACCATAATATATTCGTACACAGGCTATTTTCTCCACTGAGAGATTTACACAGATTTACGTTACAAGATTAGGATAAATAATACAATACTGCTGTGGCCGACACACGCGCGCCACTTTATTCCGTCAAAAACTAAGGCAGGTACCAATCCCAAATCGTACTGGGCTCGCGGCCGCGATATCACACCCTCGACGTTTCATTAACAAAAACAATCACAAAACCAAACCTAACTGAAAATACGCGGAAAACAGAAACACCAAACTTAATTAAACGAAAGAAGAACTTACCGATGACACGGCTCAGGTGTGGCACCGCGGTTGCAAGCTAAACACAACCGCCCACAATCGGGCCCAGGAGAAGACTTAAGCGTCTGAGCCAGGCACGGGAGGGAGAAGTGGGGGAAGGAGGGGAGAGCGAACACGAGCGCATCCGACGGCGGCCGAGCACAGCCAAAGTCCGGCGGGGAATTCAAACCACTAGTCGCACAGGGCACACGCACCAACTTCCTCCATAGCAACTTCACTGCCAGTCCAAGATATTGTATAACCAACAGATCTTCAGGTGTGGTGAACCGGAATCGCCGACTCCCGGTACACACTTATAACTAATGAAATAATACACAAATTAAAAATATGTTTTCGCTTCTACATCTCAGCTAAAATAATAATTACTATACAAATAATAATTTCTGTATACGTCTATAAACATTTCAGTTGAAGAGCTGATATTCTGTATGATATTCATGAAGAGGTGTTTGTTTCGCTTATACTCTATAATTTACTAACATATTAAGTTCGATTTGACAGCCTTTGCAAATGGTCCGATGATCCAGCATGAGGAACACAGACTGCACATCGATGGTTTTGTTAAATGTTTCACAAAACCAAAATATGTTAACGGATAATGACTGCAGCCTGCCTAGAATAATAAGGCAAATTTAAGTATTGCATGATTATCTGTCAAATTATTTTCAGATAAATGCTGCATGTTGTACAGCTGTGATAATTTTTAACACGCTTTGATAGACACACATGTCACAATAGAATTACAATGCAGGCTTCCATGGCAGCCATATTCCTACATAATTATATTTAAATAATGATTGAGCACACAAATGTATAAGAAAAATAAAAAATGAAAATCTCAAAAAATATAAGTGTACATGTCTGACAATTACATAATATAAATAAATAAGTAGGCCTAATATCAGTCAGACATTTTTCTGTGAAGAGTAATTTTGTTAAGTGTGGTATACTTGACTGCAGTAGTAACTTTGACAGACTCTAAATATTAATCTTGGTGCCACTTGGCGATGAACTGGCAATATTTATCTGGACGGATCAAAATATAGGGTTTAAATATTTAACTGGAATTATTGATTTCATTTTAAAAAATATATGAATCAGTCTTAGTTACCCTGTAGTCAAATTATACCCTCTTCACAGTTGTTTACAAAAATAACTAAGTGAAATTGCAGCATGCATGACTAAACTTCCCTCACACCCGTGTACTTTATTGTTCTAGCCGTTGCTCTCTGTAGAGACTCGAGCAGACATTTATTTGTCGCTTCTTCATAACATTGAATCACAGATTTTATTATTTTCCATTCTCTGCTATGCATCACTTTTCCTCACCTCAGCGGGTTACCACCTTCACCTTCTATTTTCGGATATACACTTGGGGCGATATTTTCCTAACAGCACTACACAGCTTCCGACTGCGTGTTACCTCACTTTCTTTCTCCCACCTGCTAATCTCGCACTCCCACGCAGTGAGGTTATCAGAGACGGACAGGACAGGAAATGGGAAAGGAATCAGCCATGGAGAATTATCACAGCATTCACCTAAATGTGATTTCAGGAAATCACTGAAAACAAAAACCAAGATGGCTGGAGCCTGGAATCGAATCTAGATCATCCTGAATTCAAGTCCAAAGTGTTAATGTTGTTTCACCTTGCTTGGATACAAACTTATTACACCCAATATTTGTGGCAGTTGTGCCGACATTTGATCAAATCGCACTGCATAAGGAAAAACATAATATGTCTATTTTTGGCCATTTCGAGTTATTGTGTGGAACTTATAAAGCACATGAACATCTAGGTTGTGACCAAATATTAAGTAATTTTTTTCAAATTTGTTGAAGCTGTTGTCTGTCGTTTTTTATTGTATGTCTAAAGTTTTAAAACTTTCCACGGAAAAGTATTGTATGTTCAGATACAATGTTATTCCATGGACGTTTACTATTTTTCTCTAATCGTATTTTCAGATTTCGTTATTGAAATATTTATAGTAAAAATTTCAGTGTGCCAATTACAACAGCCGGGATTGTTATATTATTCAGTTCTCTATACGCAGAGTGCAGCACAGGCTAACATTGAAGTAACCACCTATTTGGGTTTGCACTCTTTGGTAGCCGTTAGTGTTTTGTTTGCAGTTTAGTGATGCTTTTGGCGGAAAATGATAATGGAGAGATCACGCAAATTAGTAGAGCTAGGAAAGCAAGGTAAGAGAATATAAATGTTAAGTTTATCAAATTAGAATATATTTCTATCACAGTGTTACTAAACAAGGGAGATGCAAAGTTCATTTTGGACCATGATAAAGATGAAACATAACCTACAACAAAACTATTTTTTTCAGCTTATAATGCAGCATATTTAGAGGAGGAAGAAGATGTGGATACAGTCTTTGATTCCAAGGACTCCGAATATATACCATCAGAAAGTATGTTAACATTGACATAAAATTTGATAGTTTAATCATTTCCTTTTGCTGAGAGAGATGGACCATGTCTAATCTGCCTGGTATTATAACTTGTTACTGCATGTGTTTATATGTGGTTGTAAACAAGTAAATGACTACATAATGTCTACTATGTGATTAGGCATTTAATAAGGTGATCTTGAACAATGCAATGTTTTCCGTTATGTACCATTATAAATCAACAATTAAAAATGGAATCACATTCAATTTTGCCTAGAAAGCAAATTGAATTTTAAAATTATGTCAACTAATATTACAATATAAATATACACCCATCAAAATTTTGGCAATAAACAATTATTGGCAGCACATGATTAACAAAATCTCCCAATCACAAAACAAAAATAATTCCCCATTGAACGTATATTATGAATTATGCACTTTCATCGAGCAAGCATTAAGAGTTATTACGTTGATATCACGTCCACTGAACATAAGACATTTTCCTAAGTTTGTATTTATACCAGAAATGAAAGTAACTTAATTTAATTGTGTTTTATTTACCTATAATTTAATCGTGTTTTATTTACCTCTCTATATAAACCCTTCAGAGTGGTTGCTTATTTTACCTGCTATAAAGAAGCACTAAAATTATAAATATGTAAAATAGAATTGTTTTCCCAAGTTAAATGGAAAGGTTACATAGGTTAATAATAATAATGTATATTTTCATTGTTTACAGACAATTCTGAATCAAGTAATGACTCTTCTTGCACAAGGAGAATGGTCAAGACGAAGGACACATGAATCTCAACACCTAAGCAGAGCAGTAATGTCAACACCACAGAAGAGTGTTTGCATAACCCAAGGCCACAAGGCTGCATGTTAGTTAATTACACTACTATTTCTACTTACGAAGCAGGCCAAAGAAACGGAGATCTTCTGAAAAGAAAAATAAAGGTAAGAAAAGAGAGAGAGAGAGAGAGAGAGAGAGAGAGAGACGAAAGCAGTTGGAAGGAAGAGCAAAGAAAAAGACAAAGAAATTTAGGTCTAGAGTACATAAACAGGGCAGGAAAAACAGTGCCAGAAAGGAAGATGGGTCCCGGTTGTGGCACGAATTGTAGGAATAAATGCCAGTCTAAACTAAACAAAGTAAAAAGGGAGGAAATCTTTCAGGGTTTTTGGGAAATAGGAAGCCTCACACGGCAACGGGACTTTATAACAAGGCATGCCAAAAAGACCGAGAAAAAACAGGTTAAATAAAAAAAAGAAACAGTCCAGGCGAAATTGTTCATTGGCATATTCATTCAGATGTAATAACTGCGAAATTGTGGTGGGCGAAATAGATTTGTATTTTTTCAACACGTTTATGCATCTGAACAGCATAACATTGATATTTGTCATAAATTTTTAGAAAAAGGCTACACGCAGAAAGAGGGTGACTGTAGTCATTCCTTAATTGAAAGAAGAAAAAAGGGATTACAAATGTACACACTTGAACAGTGGTACATGCTTGTGAGATTTGCTAAAGTAACTGGGCAGCACTACAGAGCGACAGAAATGGATCAGAGAAAATTCTTTGATTTCAAGCAGCTAGTAAATAACAGGACTTGGTCGACAGAATCCCAAGGTGAAAAAATAAATTGGGTTAAAGTAAAGGAATTTTCTGTTAATGCTAAACCTCAAAAAATAACTTTTAGGCATGGTTTCGACCAAGAATATCATGTTCTTAATATGACTTCAACTACGAAAGGGCGTCCAAAAACAACTCCTGTTCTTCAACTACCTTGTAAAGACAAAATACCTATTTCTAATGCAAAATACAAGAATCTGATATCACTGTCAAAGTGGAAACATTCAGAATCCTTATCACAAATTCTATCGTACTCTCAAACATGTTGAGCAGCCAACTGTTACTGTGAGTGATTCTGAAGAAGATTAAAACAAACATGGGTTACACTTTCATTCTACATAACTAAGTACTTGATTGTAAGAATGTTTCAGTATTATAAGTTCTTTATTAAGGGAATATTGTCATTCTTCTAAAGTACAATGGTTATGTTATACAAAATAATGTTAACCTTATGTTAAACAAAATAAAATGTTTATGCTTATCTATGAACAATAACACTATGTTTGTAGCATTACATTACAAAATATTATTTATCAATGCATACTGTATGATTTTTACTGAAGGGAATATTGTTTTTGGATGTTAATGATTATATTGTTTGTAATGACAATGTTATGACATGTATGTTTTGTACAAAATAATGTTTATACATACTGTAGTATACTGTATTTAAGATAATAATATAAATATTACTCAATTAACACCACTAGTGTGTCTTTTTACTATAACTTACATCTAATATTCTGTGTGCTGTGTGGAAAAACATTGTAACTCAAAAAACTAGTGATTATACCCATTAAAATGGCTTTATTATAATTAATCACGAAATTAATATCAAAGACTAAATGCTTACAGTTTGTCAAAAATGCATGTTGAAATATATTTATACTACACTTTCTATATTATTTTGAAATTCTAATTTTCAGGGTATTGTAAACTTTGTTTTTGCTCTCCTGAAAAATGTCTAAAAATGACTTACGATGTTTTTCCTTATACAGTGCGAAATCATCTTGGTGGCTGTTAACAGTTGCTCATTTAGAATTGTTCTATTTCATCCATAAGGAATGTCAATGAACTCTGCAATTTGCAAATAGAAAATATGGATTGGCTTTGCACAGCTACTGGAGAAAAGAATTTTTAGTAAAGTTACGCAAAAAGATTGATTATGAAGTTCCAAAAGAATAAAGGTTCATGGAATTATGTGCCCGAGGAAAGAAATGTAAGCGTACTAGATTTTTAGGTGACAAATTGATGATAATTTTGGAAATAAAAAAGGCAAAATGTACGTACAATGGAGCCTATGTCATAGAATCTTAATGCACGATGAAACATAAGGTCTAATAGCTTCTAAATAACTAGTACAGAATAATTCTACATTTGAATTAAACATAATTTTATCAAGCAAGCACTAACTGCATACACATGTACAAAAGCGCATACCCACAAATGTTGGTGAAACGGGCAATTGGTGACCTTGACCACCACCGAGCCATAAACATTGTATAAAAACAATACAACACATATTTATGTCCTCACAGGCTTACAAATAATGTGGCTGCCAATAATGCCAACTTGAAAAAAAACTTTGAAGTGATATAATATTGATGTTTCTCAACATATCACAAATTCAAACTGAATATATAAGTACACTATGAAATTTTCACTAGTTACTCTATTTTAAAGCATAAAAATCCCAAATACAGTGACTACTTAATAAAGCACATTAGTGGCCATGTTCGGAACACACTAAATGAGCAACAAAATATTACATTTAATATTTTTCTCTATAAATATTCCTTGGAAAAAAATTGAGATTAAGAGCCTTTAAAATCAGTGCGCTTGCAGAACCATACAAGCAAAACCAACATAATGGATATAAAAACCCAGAAGAACATAAAAGTATAGATTATTAATACATTAAATTATGACTATTATCTCAATTTAACACATAAGAATACATAAAGTAAAACACTATGCCACTAAATAAAGAAGAATTTTCACTTTACCTACAAAGGAAATAATATTTCAACAAGCAACAACCACATTCTTTGCATTCCACTTGTTTGTCCTGTACATAATGCAAAAAGCAAGGTTTAGTCAAATACACATGGAAAATCTCTTCTCTTATAGCATGCACTACACAATATCAAATACCAGCCCAACAATATCACAAGTAACACGAATACCAGAACAAACATGCAAGATATCAACAACACAGCAGCAGAATAATAATCTAGCAAACCGCACAGAATGATGAAAACTAAGATAATACCCGTTGCAAACACTCCATACTATGCTAGCAAAGGAACTCTTAAGGGCGCGGTCTACCACAATTTTCATCATCATTATTTAATTATTTATTTGAACTACATATTTTTTTTCTTATTTTAGACACAAATTGTGACTAAACTTGGCTCTTATGAAATTTTTGTATCTCTCATAGTTTTCGCTTAATGGCTAGTTAAAGTCATATTTTGCATGTTTCGTTTTAACGACCACACTAAAACCAACTGATATACCACACTGAAAAAAATCACAGCGGATGAAGACATTGCAGGCTACAATGGCATGCTCATAAAATTAAAAAATAAAAATTATATGTATTTTAAAAAAATTATTGAATTTTTAAAATTTTTATTTTTAGTTTCAGCATTTTTTTTTAAAATTCAAATAATTTTTATTCTTTAATTTTATGAGCATGTAATTGTAGCCTGCAATATCTTTATGCACTGTGATTTTTTTCAGTTTGATGCATCAGTTGGTTTTAGTGTAGTCATTAAAACGGAAACATGCAAAATATGACTTAAACAAGGCATTACGCGAAAACTATGAGAGATATAAAATCTTCATAAGAGCCAAATTTTATTACATTTTGTGCCTAAAATAAGAAAAAAAATATCTGGTACCAATAAAAAATTTAAAAATGGCGATGAAAATTGCGGTAGACCGCGCCCTTGAGTACTTGGTTTTTGAAGCCAACATGGAATTGCTTCACATCCAAGTTACAAGTGTTGAAAACTATAGTCAAATAGTCACTGGAATGTGGCACTTTCCCCTAGTGTGTATGTCTATTATAAATTTGATTAGTATGTGTACAGTAAACCCTTGCTAAATACAAGAAAAGCAATAACTGTCGACCAAAAAAAATTTCTGATGCAACAAGAAAAACATAAGAAAAATTTATTTTGTATTAAAATTTCACAATGGGAACTAAATCAAACAATACAAAAATTTAATTTGTCTTTTGTACTGACCCTGTATTTCCTTTCGCTTTGACCCAAACGCAGACATGCAGACTCGCAAGCTGAGATTATATCCCACATTTTAGTTCTCTCGAATGTAGGTTTTCAGTGCAGTCGTTAGCGTTTTTTTCCAAAATGGTAAGCATGGGGATGCGTTTGTGGAAATGTCAATTTGAAGATATAAAAAACCATAACTACATAAGAATTAAATAGCTAGGCTATCTGCAAATGTATTTAAGAAGATTACATAAAAAATTATTTGAGAAGGACTAATGAGTCGAAAATAAGCAGAATGGTTCCAGACCAGAAAAGCAATAAAAACTATCATTAAAGTAGCTATACACACACATACGTAGTTACTGGTATATTGATAAATTAACACAGTTTGCTGTCATGGTCAGCAATATTTACAACTTTGCAAAAGATAATTTTGGATTTTGAAATGGTAAAAGTAGGAAAGCTGTGAGAGAATATTTTCAATTTCTTTACCATCCAAGAAAAGAAAGTAGTTTTTCACAGATGTGTAATTAGTGGAGAATCTTAATCCCATAATCAATCATGTCATCCTGTCACCAATCTATGCTACCCTCTTGTTCAGATGCAGCCGTAGCGAGTATAATTATCTTTGATATGTGCTAAGCTTTAAGCATACTACATATTAAATCTGAAGTTTATGAAAACATGTAGTGTATTTGTCCTTACTCTTTTTTTTAAGTCTGTCTTTAAAGAGGCCAATCCATTCAGTAAAGGAATTCTGCAGGCTTTCGCGGCCGTTGTCGAACTGACTAGCTTGGCTTCCGGGCTGGAGCCGCGTCTTCGTGGTTGCAGGAACCGACGTTTTGCAGTACATTTCAGCAGGTATCATCAGGGTCTCACTGTAGACTGAAGGCCAGGAGTAGAGAGGGCCGCTATATATAGGGGTTCCAGGGGGCCTGGCCTGTGATTGGCCGCTGAGGTGGCCAATGGGAGTGAGGCATGTTCTCATTGACTGTCCCAACAGCCAATCGCAACTGACCTCTCCTGATTGGCTGATGTACTTGCCAATGATGGTTTAGCAGCACCGATTGTGTTTTTCTCTGATTTCTGAAGAATGGTTGTCCAGATTTTACTGAGTTTATATCCATCTTCTCTGTTGATATTTCCAGGATGTTTTATTATTTCAATGGCTTCTTGTACTGTCCTTGTTCTGTAGTTTGTGATGTTGGCTATGGTCTGATACTGGTTGAATTCAACTTCATGTTTAGTGTTGGATGAATGCTCGGCTATTGCTGATCTATAGTTGTCATGTTTGTAGTCACAGATGTGTTCCTTAATCCTGGTAGCTATCCTCCTTTCTGTTTGTCCAATGTATACTAAGCCACATGAACAAGGAACTTTGTATACTCCAGCAAGTTTTTCGGACACAGTGTTTATCGCAAGCCGACACACACCGACAGATATCTCAATGCCAGTTCCCATCACCCACCATCACCAAAAAAAAAAGAACTGTCATCTCAACATTGGTCCACCGAGCAAGCAAAATAAGTGAAGGCGACAATCTACAAAAGGAACTAGACCACCTTACAGCAGCCCTACAGGCCAATGGCTACAAAAAAGCCAGATAAAACAGGCAATAAACAGACAGCCAAGATCAAACGAAAAAGAAAATTTCAAGAACATTGCTGTTCTCCCATATGTACAAGGAGTATCCGACCGCATAAGCAGACTGCTGAAGAAACACGAAATAAACTCTATACAGAAGCCATCAAGAAAACTGGAAACTATTCTACCTTCAACGAAAGACAAGACTCCACCCGAACAACTTGCTGGAGTATACAAAGTTCCTTGTTCATGCGGCTTAGTATACACTGGACAAACAGGAAGGAGGATAGCTACCAGGATTAAGGAACACATCTGTGACTACAAACATGACAACTATAGATCAGCAATAGCTGAGCATTCATCCAACACTAAACATGAAGTTGAATTCAACCAGTATCAGACCATAGCCAACATCACAAACTACAGAACAAGGACAGTACGAGAAGCCATTGAAATAATAAAACATCCTGGAAATATCAACAGAGAAGATGGATATAAACTCAGTAAAATCTGGACAACCATTCTTCAGAAATCAGAGAAAAAACAATCGGTGCTGCTAAACCATCATTGGCAAGTACATCAGCCAATCAGGAGAGGTCAGTTGCGATTGGCTGTCAAGACAGCCAATGAGAACATGCCTCACTCCCATTGGCCACCTCAGCGGCCAATCACAGACCAGGCCCCCTGGAACCACTATATATAGCGGCCCTCTCTACTCCTGGCCTTCAGTCTACAGTGAGACCCTGATGATGCCTGCTGAAATGTACGGCAAAACGTCGGTTCCTGCAACCACGAAGACGCGGTTCCAGCCCGGAAGCCAAGCTAGTCCATTCAGTAAAGTTTGTGTCTGTGCTGGCTTGCAAATGTACATTTGTTGAGGTGCAAAATCAATTTTGAATGCTTACTTCACTGGATTACCAGCTGTGAAAAAAAGTTAAAAGCTATTAGTCCAGAAACGTAATTAGATTTGACTGGAAAATGTGAAACATGGCACAGACAGTACAAATGCTGTGGGTCTACTGGCTATGATTATCTGTGTTAGTTGCGCAAATTACATGATTAAAGTAAATAAAATTTTACAACATTAGTCACATATTTCTGGTGACATATTTTCCAATTATAGAGTACTTATCTGTTGTGCACAACTTTGAGAGATGCCTTGCAGTTTATTCACGGGTAAGTGAGAAGTTAAAACACTCTAAACAGCATGGTTTTTTCTTAGCAAAACGTACCCATGCAGGTCTTAATAAATTCCATTAACATAGGTCTACTTAAATTACAAAAATCACAACAAATATGTACATTAGCACAGATTGTATAAGATGAACGATCTTACAATATGTCTCACAAAATACTGACATTTTCAAACCTAAATAATGTACTTTAATATTTTAAGAGAAAATTAAACAATATTCATGCCTTTCTAGATAAAGTTCCAATTATTGTATATAACCTGACATTTCAGCAGGACTCACAAAATTGTAAGTTCATTTTATATACAATGGGCAATAATCTCTTCTAGACGTAATGTGAAAGGTAACAGCTACTCTTAACCATACAACAATAGTTATTCTTTGGTAACAAATTGTGAAGGGGCTACTGTTTTTCACTGTCTCTGTTCTCGTGGGCCAAATATGTAAAGGGGTTGACGTTCAATTACTCATATTATTACATGTATCCATTGGCATGATTAGGTGTTTGGAGATGTACTGGGGCTAGTTGTTACTTACTTAAGGATGGGATTAATCAGAAAAATCAAAAACTAAAACTTATTCCTTGCCATGCTGAATTTATTTGTTTCTATTCTATCAAAAGCTTAAAAACTGTTATACACACAAATTATCACTGCAGTACACACAATGGTTGAAAACTTTAGAGATGCTAAATTTGCTTTATAAAAAAAAACATACAAGGTTCTACTTGAAAGTCTGCTCCAAATTATCTGCTAAGGATGCTAATAAGAGTCATGAGTCCATTATCACTCCATACTGGGACAAAATATATACACTAATACTAATAAGACTTGGTAAAGTCATCACCATGTTTCATCCCACAAGTACCTGACCCATCATAAAAAATATACAAAGAAAAAAAAAAACATTATAGTTGTAGAGACCATCCAGCACTTAAACTTTTACTTCGTTCTGCCATCCAGCCACATGGCCTCGGCCTGCAAGGACTCAGTTCTCCACCATTTCACCACCGTTGTAGCATCCTCCAATACAAAACCAACTAACATAACAAATATATTAATTAGAGGTGAGACAAGAGGGTATTACAGCCCTTTAACAACGTCATAAGATTATAAAGGGACAACACAACATCTATTCCTGGGACGGGATTCGAACCCATACCTCTTGCACAGCAGACCGCCACCCTACAGACTACGCTACGGAGGACGGCTATATTATTTAGAGACAACTTCATTGTAAGCAGGCCAGACGAAAGTTTGTAGCTAAATCTCAAAAGATAACAAACTAGCAACCACCACCACACAGTGGGCCAAACCATCCCTGTCATGATCAAACACATTCAGTAATTAGTGTGCCTGAACTGATATTTCTACAAAATCTATAAATGTGCCTAGAACTCAACACTGAAACAAATCAATCACACAACTCTACTTAGATAAACACAGTGATATTTAACAAGGGTTTATTCAAGACCAAAAAAACACTCCGGGAAAATACAAGTGATGTCATGTTACATTTCCCCTACAAATTAAAACTAACAATTTAAATTTGACTAGCAATAAAAGTCTCACACTACACACTTGGATCTTCTGGCATGAATCTTGACCCCACAGTCCGACCAACAGTAACCAAACATTTTAATTGTGAAAGTGACATGGACCTTGAACAGTCTAATAATGACACAGGGTGGCAAGACGCTTACCTATAAATATACTTCAGATATCCTCAATGCTACGAGAACAAATTAGCCAATCCTAGGAAACAATTTTTTGAAAAGGATATGTTGTAATTTGTAAGCATTTTCTAGTACACCTTCAAATTCATGCTGCAAAATACACATGCTTACATGCATGGGCTTACTGTACACGCATGACAGAAAAGTGAAGAGTCCATTATATAATGTACATGCAACTGCCTAGCTGGTTACAACTGTGTCACAGTTCAACGAGACTTCATGAGGATGAATGTAAGGAAACACTATAAATGCAAATGGCCTTATGGTCAAACTACACTCTTTATTGTAACAACTAAACTAAAATGCATAAACATTACTTATGTACATTTAATTAAGATTATGCAAAAGCATACAGCTTACTAGTTATAGACAAATCACCACGTTGCTGTGTGTCTCACTACCAGTCATTTGAATAGGATGCAGGATACATTCACTAAGTAATGGGTCATTACAATGTCAAGAAAAATCCCAATGCATTGACTAGTGAAAATAAACATTTACCTTACAAAAAACCACACAGACTATTTCTATGACAATTAACTTCCCGTGCTTGTCTCAAGCTGCAAACAGACAAGTACAAAAGCCACATACATTTACGAGAAACTAGCTAACAGAAGAAGCATTAAGTTTACCTATTACATGATAAGTGGCAGCAAAGCCTAAAGGCGGCTGCCAGGAGAGAAACTGCAAATTTGCCCAACTTGCCGTGAATGACACTCAGAATTCTGAAATAAGGAATTTCACTACACTCACGTACTCTCGTCAAAAATATATCACATATGTATTCTACAATAAAAAATTCTAACACACAAAATATTGATTCTACATGATGTTAAAAGCACAGCCACAATACTGGCAATATGCCACAGAATTTAATACACTGAGACGTATAAAGCCAGTCTCACTTATATAATTTAAAAATTGTTGCCAATTACTCTTTTTAAGCAGCTGCTAAAAAATTAATGGACAGCCTCTACGAACAGTACGAGCACAATAAGTTTAACCGTATGTACTTAAAATGTAAAGTGAATTCTAGGGATGAATTTTAAAAACATAACCATTATTGAGTTATGCATTGGCCGCACCCATACTTATGGGCAACTGAGATTTCCTGCTGACTATAATGCTCAGATTCCTCAACTTTAGACTCTACCTAAATTTAAATCGCAAATATCTATAAAAAAAAGTGGCAAAAATAGATAAGTTAATACATAAAATACATTGGAAAAACTACAGTATCTTTATTTCCAATTGGAAACGTAAGAAAATCACAACTATACTGGAAAAACTACTGCACCTTTTTTTCAACTTTGCAAAATATAAACAGTCAGAAATGTTATTCAGAACATGTATTATGTTCTTGTATGGAAATAACAGATACAATATATACTTTTAATACACAACTATTTTTAATCCCACAAAATAAGTTGTTGCCTGTCCTAAAAAAATAAACCAATATCAATGTCACAAAAATATTATTGCAGTTTACTAAGTGACTAAACAACTCTCTAGTAAATAAAATTACAAAGTCTGCAACAGCAGATCTTACACGATTCTAAATGGGTCTTGTGCAAAATCTACACAACATTTAGTGCAATAATATCGGGAAAATTATTTTAAAATCAGTTCACTAACTTCTAAAGCAAAATATCTGTTCTTGCTTCAGATTCAAAAACACCATGTTTACACAAGTATAACATCCCCCCTTTTTTTTTCGCCAAAAAACAACATGCACCATTTAGAAGACTGTTATACGTGTAATAATTTAAATTATAAAGTACCCTCCAAAAATATACAACTCTTACAGTTTTCGAAGATTAAAAAAAACTCCAATGACCGAGTAAATATGATTGTGTACCCAATATTAAGAAATATATTATACATACTATGTTTTAATAAGTGCCTTAGGTTGGGAGTGGAATGTGCCATTTTCCGCACGCATAGTAGATAATTCATGCGCAGGAAAGAAACACTTTCGTCTATTTCCGGTTTGGTCCAGACGTAGCCGATTGAAGAGGCGAATGCAAATGCGGTTTCACTGGTGCGACACTCAAGTAGGGACGATATGCCAACTGTCAGATAACTAACATGCTATCAGCGTTGCCAGTCAGCAAGACGGCAACACACTTTGCTTATTTTTCGAGAAAGGACTGCAGATAATTCCCAGAGTTTTTACTAATTATGTCAATTTTATGTACATTCGCGCTGTAATTCAAAACCCACACAATTTCCCGATTTTTCCCGGTCGCTAGACACCTAATATGAGACAGTAGTGTGTGGAAAAATGTGTCACTGAAAGGACATTTGGCAGGCTGCTCACTAAAATATGTTTTTAATGCTGACAAAACTGGTTTGTTTTAATAAAGTGCTTCCCAAAAAAATAACGTGCTTAAGGGGAAATGCTGACATGGTGGTAATCTAAGCAAAAATTGTATGACAATCCAATTTTTCACAAGGCTGATGGCTCTGAAAAACCTCCACTACTCTTCAATGGTGGAGCTAAAAAACAATGTTATTTCAAGAATGTCAGAAAATTTCCTATTATTTATGAATCCAGCCACATGAGCAGCACTTACCACTGCATTGGCGTGTTCTCAGTTATGGTGCTAGTGACGTCAGCCAAGTTCACAACACTACTGTTTATGTGCTATGCAAAGGTAAAAAGGTGGTCCATAAAATAATTGTTGAACAGAAACTGCAATTAATCAACAGATCTGATAAAGGAGTGGCAGAGACAAAGCTTGCTAATGATTGTAGCATTGGTGTAGAAACTGTTCGCAACATAAAATCTAACCAAGAAAAAATCTGTAAATTTGCTAAACACTGTGACATTGGTGTGAATCCTTTTAAACGGAAGACTCTGAAAACTTCACCAAGAAGGTTGCAGCAGAAATAAACATTGTCAATGGCAAGCTCTCAGTCAGTGGTTGGATGGTTAGTTAACAGGATAATTGTAGCAGGAAATAGTTCCAGTGCTATAATGTGATGTTCGTAGTTCACTTAAGAGTGCGTGGTAGATAAATAAACTTTGAAAACATCTATTGATTTCAACGCTTGTTTCGAAGCCAATGTGTATAAAATACTCAATGACAATCCTAGATACTAGTATTTGCCAACTTTCTGAACAAATAATTATCCAGGATTGCTCATTCGTTACACATGATCTCTTGTGCCGTAGTTCAATGCACGAGGTTCCGGCATCAGAGATTGTGCCTCAGAAGATCTTAACACTGGAAACAATTTTGCTTAAAACGTTGGCTAAAACTATTGTATAGGATTGCTATTGTTCAATTTTTGCAAATTGGTTTCGAGAAACCTACAGTTATAAATTAATGCTTTTAGCGTTGAATTATGTACCACGCCCTCTTAATTATTTAAAACATTCACTTGCTTTTTTTAATCCCCTTGTGGTGGTGCTTCGTCGCCGTGTTGTTATATGTATAGATGTTGGAAGTTATGATATCCCTGTTCGCGGCGACAGAATGTGGTGGGGCTGCTCTTCTACCGCGACCTCCTCCCTCTATTAGTAGTAGTCGTAGTTAAAGGGTCGTCTGCAGCTGCTGCGTTTTGTTGTTTTTGATTCAGGGACGTAACTCTCTTCCGTTGCTATTGCACGTAGTTAGCACACAAAAAAGTGGCAAAAACAAGTGAGCTGAAGTAGAGGCTATTATATAGATGCCCGGATAGCAGTGAGGCTAATCAGCAACAGATGAATAAATAAATAAAAATCATAATATCTGCATTTTTTTTCTCCTTTATTTAACCTTTCTTTTGACGCAATCTAACAGACAAAGACAATTCACATTGCGAGTGCTCGCCCAGTTAGTTGAGGTGACTTTTTCTATCTACGGATTAGGCATTTCCATTTCCGCCTGCCCTCAGTGTGAGTAGTAGTACTTGGCCCGGCACTTCGTCTACCTTAATAACCGGCTATATGGTTATGAATATTTACTGGTTGTTTACTATCAAATGAAAAGGCAGCATGTCACAAAAGAGAGAATATAAAACTAAGTTCGACTAACGAATCCACCCTCTAGGCTTCACAGCCCCTCTACCACGTCTAAAACGTCCTCTTCCTGCCGCCATGATGCCCCAACTAATCAAAACACTTAGCCGGCCATCTCCCGGCGACCGGTCACGAGCTCCGATGAATCACAACTAACTTCTCTCGGGCGAACACTCTGACTTACTCGGCCGAGCGGCGGAGGGATACATTAGGATTCTACTTGCCTCAAAAGCTGGTTAACTGACATTTATAACCTAAAAATTGTATGTAACATAGTTACTGATAAATTTACAAAGCATTTTATTCCATGATACCAGCAAAATATTCCTTAAGTTTATTAAATGGGGATGTGCAGCGTCATCAATCTGCCGCGGATCACCACCTACACGGAGTTTTGCGCCCGACACTACCACCCACATAGATCGAGAAACGCCCGGCAGAGCTCATTGCATTCCAGCACGTCCCAATACGTGCCTCCAAGCGAGTGAACTCATACCTGCCTGCCAGATAAATCCATCCTAACACAGGCTAGCTCAGAGCTTATTTGAAATTTTAAAAGCCAGCACTTCTCTGTATGTGCTTCCAAGCAAGAGAACTATGACTAGCCTGACAAATAAATCCCATTACAGGAGAAGCAAGCTAAGAGGCTACTTGAAATTTAAAAAATCCAAACAAGGCAAAATATAAGAAAAGTTTACTTAGAAAAGTTGCTTGAAATTAAATTAGCTTTAAAATGAGTCCAAACACCACATGAATCCAATAAAATTGACACGTAAAATTAAATACTTTTCTCTTGCTTTAACAGTTAAATTTTAAATTTCGAATAGACTTTTAATGTTAATTTCTCTATTAGCATCCCCAATTAATATGTTGGTTCCCGCCGTATACATCCTTATACCTGGTTAAGTTGGCCTACTTAATTTGTTAAAAACAACAGAAAAAAGAATTAATTAAAACAAAAAAAATTAATTCGAAATTGCTGTATGATAAGAGGCCAAGTAAGTGCTACATGCCAGTGCACGTCACACCCTGTAATATAACATCACTCCATGTGCATGAAATACTACCATATGTGATCGTTCTTGAAAAGCTTTCAGTTCACCTGCACCATTATTGTGGGAAAACACTAGCAGAGGCATCTGACCTCACTTCGGAGATGTGAAATTGACAGGTGATAGCTTGTGAAACATGTGGAGGCAGTGTGGCGGCTTGTTACGCAGCCAATGGCCATTCAAGCGTGCAAACAGGTGGAGTGATATACGTCGTAACCTTGAATGGATAGATTATAGATGTCACTATGCTTAGTTGATTCAGTAAAAAACAAGCAGTTTCAGATTGTATGTACATGTACAAGCTAAGTTCATTCTTGAAGCTTTAGATGCAGAGAGAAAGTTCTGCCCATCCTCTGGATGGCTAAACAGAATGAAGCAGAGATACAGAATTTAAAAAAAATTACTGTACAAGGAGAAAAACTAAGTTCTAGCGTACAAACTGCAAACAGTTTCGTGCGGACGTTGTCTGTGTGTGTACACAGAGAAGCGAGTGATTGCCACTGCTGACGCATCCTGATTGCCTGGCGGAGAGGAGGGAGGCCAGCTGTTGGCATGTCGACTCCAGCCTCGCTTCACCTAACTCGAGCTAAGCACTATGAATAAGATAAACAAGTTGCGCGCAAGATCACAAAAACAGTGTGACACAGGACTTTTGTGATAATTTTTTTTTCCTAAAAATGTGCAGCCTGTACGCACCGCAACGTCTCACAGTCATTTATGAAAGGAGAAATAATAACACGTACACAAACATACAAATCTTATTACATCAGTATTATTTTTTATATATTGCAGTTGTTTACTGTATTAAAGCTGCTTGTTAGAATAACTACCACAGTCACTTGCATAGTGGCCGCACCATTGTTTTGAAAGGATTAAAACAGAATTTAATAAAATTCGCATAAGGCGGCACCAATATTTTTCAGCAGGCTACGCTGCCTTGACCACCCCTGAACAACACAAAAACAGGTTTTAAAGCTCCCGTTACTGTCAACAAGGCTGTGACCTTGGGGCATCACTTCTCTGTGACCGCTGAGGGTTTTAAAGGGGTGGGGGAGAGGAATCTACCGGTAAGTTATCTGCCTTCACACATTGCAACCTTCATTTTGTTTGTTGTTTAAAGTTCGAAGCTGTCTCTGCCTTTCTCACGTTCAGTGCTGTGACGCTTGATTCCTATCTCTCACCCGTGTAAACCCATCCCTCTTTTTTTCTCGCTGACACCATCCAAGCAACCTTCTTTCCTTCTCTCTTCCACACGCTCCTTTTCACGTCTACCTTCTCTATTTCACACTCCACTTTAGAGGTCACGGAAGTAGTTTAGAATGAGTGGGAGGGGAAAAGGATGCAAGGTAGTTGTGGTGAGAATGAATGCTCTGCAGATGACGTTGACTCACTGCGTTGTTGCCAGCTAGTCGGCTTGCAAAACAACCTGGCGCTGGCTGCCTGGCCGGCACCGCCATGTGTACGTAAACACACATTAAGGCGGCTGGTCATGGGCGAAGCAGGAATATTCTTAATATTTTTACGCAATATTAATTAGTTTTAACAAGTCAGTCCTGTCAACAAAGGCAAATGCACATATTTACCTTTTTTCTAAATAAAAAAATTTTTTTTAAATCACCTCATAATGGCTGCACCCCATTTTTTGGGGCAAAAATTTGGTCAAATATGTGCGGCTATTACGCGAGTAATTACGGTATGCTAAAACTGGTATAAATAGTTGAGGATAAAGTGCGTACTTCTGAAACCCTAGTTACCATTTCTTGATGAAATAATTTCAGTAAATTGTACAGTATGAGCAAGAAAAATTAATCATTCATTAACAACAAAGTTTAATTTTCCTAAATTTCTTTCGGCACACCACAGATTGAGATGTTTTTATGCCCAAAAAACAACACAGAACAACTAATAGCATAACAACACTGCCTTGCTCTAAAAACGTAGGCTTGCTCTATCTAATTTTGTGCAACATGGGATTGCACGAGAATTACTCGCTTGCTCAAGGTTGGCATCTGCATTTTGCACTAGTTTAGAACCAATGTTGTGTCTAATTAATCTTCCTGTCTAGTTAGTCTTACTAACTGAAATGGATATCTGTTGTTTGTACAATGCATAAACCTAAGAACTTCTGTACTTATCTAACCGAAATCCCGGCAATATTGTGAAAAACACTGACAGCATCACAATACTTTAAGTAATCAGAGATTATGCTCATAACTATGTACAACCTCACTTAGTTTTCTGGTAAGACCATTATTTACTAAATTTGTAAGCTATTAATATCTATGTTCTTAGTTTTTGCATGCTCGGTTTTAAGATTTATAAACCATATCTTGAAAACTGCAGGAAGACATCCATGAAATTTCTAACATTACACAAGTAGCAGCAAGTAGACCTCTTTAATGTATAAATTTTTACCATATTTGTTTTTACCTTTTCGTCTGAACGATACAGCATTTTACAAAAGTTTTGTCATGCCAGTGCACAAAAAGAGTGGGTATTTTGTGTGTTTATAACACAAATCTGTAAAATTACATGCCTACCTGCACTTGTGAGCACGCAATGCAAGTCTACGCATGCCTGTCGACATGTACAGTGAACCCTCGATAACTCGGACTAAAAGGGGGGAGAAGCTGTCCGAGTTACGATTTGTCCGTGTTATCGAGGGGTGTCCGGGGAGGAGGGGTAATCAGTCATTAATCACAAGAAATGCGAAGAAATTAGTACGCTATTATTTATACAAGCAAAAGAGGCTACAATAAATACTGTTTTGTACGTAACTATCGTATCAAGTTACGGGAGGGCCGCCATGCAGTGGGAAAATTAACGTAACGTGGAGGACTGTAAAAGAATGTCAAACAATGTGGCCAGTCAGATCTTTATTTATTTTTTATGCTGCTACTTCTGGCTGATCCTTTTTTTTTATCTCTGTGCTAGATGCTGGCACCAGGCCCCTTTCTACCACATAAAAGTTTTCGTCTGGCTGCCGACAGCCAATGTGCCTGCACGTGTGAGAGAGATAAGAAATGATCGTTGGAGATAAGCTAGGGAGGTTGCGAGCGGAAGTAGTCAAGGTCAACCGGTACAGTCTAATGCAATACAAACGCCGCACGTGACCACACGCATCTCACACAAGATGCTTACATTGAAAAATACCTTACGTCCGTATGTCACTGCGTAGGGGCAGCAGCCAACTGCTAGCCTGATAGTTACTCTACCCTCCTTCAAAGTTACAAAGTTATAAAAATAATTTTCTTCTTATACATGAATAAAAACGGTACGGTACTGTAATTAACAATCCTTCTGGGTCACTGTACATTATGTGAACATATTTTAACACTACTAATTTTAAAATTTAATTTTATGTATTTAAATTGCATCAAAGAACACATAATTTACAGCTTTATTCTTACACAAATTGTCATATTATAAAACAATAAAATTTTAATCATGTTCTACAGAGTTACCGTATCTACTCGCGTAATCGCCGCATATTTTTGACCAAACTTTAGGCCCAAAAAATGGGGTGCGGCCATTATAAGGGGTTTTCAAAAAATTACTATTCTAAATTTTTTTGGTGTAGAATATAACAAATGTACATTTTTTTCTATATTTACTCGTTCATAACGTGAC
>PNEQ01043194.1:0-34086 GCA_003012365.1 Medauroidea extradentata | reverse complement strand
ACCACGTTGAGGGCTTCACAACATTGGGAAGGCTCTGTACACCGAGTTCACTAGGTCGCCAACAGAGAGCAGGCATGTACAGTTTCGGCAATAAGTGACCACTGTATCAAATATAATATCACAATTAAAATGTTAAACATGTTTCTGTTACTGAAGTTCGAAGTCTTAGTATCACGAAGTAGGGTAGGTTTACCCTATACATTTTGGATAAATGGCTGAAACAATATTTCAAATTTGTACAGAGTGCAAAACCACAAAATAGGCATACAAAACTGTACCCTAAATTTTTTTATTGCAGTTAGTACAATTTTAATAATTAAATGACCTTGAAAATTTTATGGCCTCGATTGTGTACGCCAGTTCTGAAAGGGTTGCATATTGATTGAGTTTCTTGTCTCGTTGTTTATTTCATTAACATATTACCACTTACCTTGTTTGCGCGTGCGTTCAGTTTTCAAGACATTCATATTTAAATTTAATTGGTCGCTAATTCATTCAGCGTTTGTTCTTTGTACTTCCACGAAATTGTTGTTGAAATACTGTATTCTACAGAGAAATTTTCATAAATGTGATCTATTGTAATGAAATCAATTTCGGTAGCTTATAATCACGAATCTTTGGCACACGTGTACGGAAAGACTCGCGTATTCTAAACTTAGTTCACGACTGATAGACCACTTACAGTTGAACTAAGTACACAAAAGTTCAGTCAATTAACTAGAACATGCGTAACGAAATTAATGAACCTCGGAAAAAATATTTCCAGAAACATGTGACATTACGTAAAAATATGACGTGGCTGCAATTATAAAAATATGAACACGTGTTTACGAAATACAGAAAGGTTAAGTACGCTTTGTATGCTATGTAGTATATGTGTTCCAAGTTATGTGAAGTACCAAAAAAAACTATGCAAAAAATATAAAAGTGGCTAGCTTAATGTAACATTATGCTGAAATATAAAGATGGCCGACGTTTTTTTTTTTTTTTCAAAATATGAATATAGGATGAACGAAATTCAAAAAAGTAAAGACATATTTGTATGTAGTATACGTGTATCAATTTTGGCTGAATTCTGAAAATATTTCCTAAAATGTGTAATACTATGCTAAAAATAAATAATAGCCGCCGTTTTGAAGATATGAAAACAGAATAAACGAAATACGTTAGCTTTGCATGTAGTATACGTGTACAAAGGTTGATGAAACAATGAAAATACTTTCTAAGATATATAATCGAGTTCGTACTGATTCCGTCGCTTAATCAATATATATATATATATATATATATATTTCCTTTTTTGTGATCACTGTCTGGCAATAGCATAAAGTTACATTTGCTGTTAGAGTAAAATTTTACAAACGTATACTACGTACGTTACAGTGTTAAATGCGCTAAAGAATTGTGCTGCCACCCGAAATATTGTGAGATTAAATTGAATGTTTTAAATATTCACATTTTACCAAAAAGATATACGTTTGTTTTTCTAAATTAGCAGATGTTTTTTTTTTTCATAAACATTTTGTTGTGACAATGAAAGTGTATTACTGTGTATGTTTTCAAGAAAGATAATATTCATCACTACTCGTGTTGATAAAAAACTCGAAGATAGCATAAATGGTGGCCGATATTAGAGAATATTGAAAACTGTAGGAAATAACAGACGTTGACCAACAAGACTCTGCACTATGAGCTTGTTATAAAAAAACTACAGGATACATGCGATAAAAAAAGTCGGGACCACATATTTCCATTACGCAAAGATGTGCCGGCCAGTATATTCCTAACTGCTGGAAGCCATTTCTGTTAGACATTTCTTAAATTCAGCAAATTTGTGATAACGTACCTTTTTCTCGTGAGACGTCAATCATAAAAAATATCGTATGACATATATTTTTTTTTAATCTGATAAAAGGAATAATAGTTTTACTAAAATTTCTGAAGTGAATCTATTAGAAAGTGGGTCTTTAGTTAAGATATTTACAGGAATATCCTGAGTTATATTGCCAACATATGAATATTAAGTTTAGCAACTAAGTAATAATGCCGCATTAAAAAATTTTACGTGTAACTACTTCGTCATAAAATGGTTTTCTATTACGTTCTACGGAAATAGGTTAACAGGAAACCAGAGAATGTAAAGGACTGAATTTATCACAAACTAAATTTATGAAACGGAATTAACGCTGTTAGCGAAGCTTGAAAATTTGAAAACTGTTTGTCTGCATTTTCTAAACGTTATAAAAACCTAATCTATTATTACAGTAGTTTCTTAGAATTTTAACAACTCAATCCATTAGTAAAGATAATATATTGAACACAAACACATAAGATAGTAATAGTTTTAGAAACAAGAAATGTTAGGAACAAGAATTGAGGTTACCAGAAAAGAAAGAAGACGCGACGTTTTTAATTTTCAGAAGCCATTCTTATACCTCAAAGTTAGGATATTATGTCAGACGGTGAATAAAAGAAGGGGAGGTGGTTGAAAGCAGGGAACTTGAAGAAATTAAACTCTTCAACGAGGGTTATTCCACGAACACTATTTAATAGACCGTAATCTACACGAATGAGTACACATTCAGGTACATACTGTGAAAAACCTTTAATTAAATATGAAAATGAATAAGGTGAAACAAATCAAATCAAGAAAGTATGTGAAAAAAACTGAGTCACTAAATTTTAGCAATGAATGGCACTAATTCGAAACTGAAATGTCAGTCTGTGACTGATACCTGAATTGTAATTCGTGGTCTTTGACAAAGTATGCAACCACATTGGCTGCCAGAAAACAAACAAGAAAATATTTGTTTAATGTGCAACTTATTTTGATGGTTTCATTGTGTTTTCATTTCCCTACAGCTAGAATAAAATTATATTTTGTTTTGGAAAGGCAAGAAAAAAATTCTCGTGCACACCGGTGCATTCTAGCAACTGTTAGCTAATCCCTACTTCAGTGACAGAACACGATTTGCACATCATTTAATTGCTTAATTTATTATTCTCTGAGTATCCTTAGTACGTAGGGAAAATGTAGGTTAGAATCCATTATGCTACGCATACTCAGGGCCCGTCTATTCGTGCATTGTCTGCTGTTCCGCTGAGTAACAGCTAATAGTTGACAAATAGTCGTGGCTTGAGTATGTATAGTACAACGGATTCTATCCTGCAGGTCATTGAATTCGCAAAATTTTCCAGTCCCTAGTAATAAGGTTTCAAATAACTCAACGGCCAACTGCGAAAGTAAAAAGAATTTACAGCTGTTTGAATTTGACCTTGCGCACAAGAGAAAACGAAAAGTTTTTGATTCTCTAATTAGGAATAAGCAAGACTCTATCAGTCATAGTTCGGTAAAAGAAAGCAAGAAATTGAAAGGAAAAAAAATATTGTATATGGTATTATATTAATTACTCATAAGTATGTTCTAAAGGATCTCGCGGAAATAATTAGCATGTGTTTCTTTTAATGTTTCGCGTGCAGACTTGCATCTTTGATTCGTTGTTAGTAATGGGAAGTTTTTAACGCTCAGCGCCTTGGGATAAGCCTAGTGAAATGAAAAACGTCCCTACACAATTTCCCACTACCGATATTTATGAAGTAGAACTGCAGATGCGCAGACATATTTTCGCGAAATCGTCTAGTCTCTACTCATAAGTAGAAATTACAAATATTATATATATATATATATATATATATATATAAACATCCAAAAATATAAATATTAAAATAATTACATGTAAACGCATTCATTTGTTTGTTTCAAGTATCCCTTACAGTTACGTTGGCGTACTTACTTGCAGTTACAAGACTGATGTTTTGTATTGTTTTTAAATGATGATCTTGAAATTACTGGGCGTAGCGCGGAGCAGGCAATATTCAGCCACTCCATTTACTGTAAATTGCGGCCATTAAGACTTGTGCAGCGAGTTCCCGCAGCTCCATTTCGCAGCTTCAGTGGGTCGTTTGAGCCTTTGAGGGGAAGAGAGTTAGGGGTGCTGTGAAGGTGTGCGAGAGTGGAATGGTTTGAGGTTAATGTTGTCTCGCGGGACGTCGTGTGATCAGCAGTCCAGAAAGTGACCAAAGGAATGGACTGGAAGGTTAGCGAAGTGGGGCTTTTTGAGCGACGCAGGGGACCCTGCACGGTAGCCAACCTCCCGGCGAGATAATTACGAAACTTGGGGTTCCGAGTGGGAAGTTTCACGCCGTTGGGGTCGCGATGAGGTACGGGCTGTTTCATGGACCGCTGGAATTAAGGTGAAGGAGGTTTGTTGGTGTGTTGGGGATGTGTTGGGATTGAAATTGCTACGTGACATTACATTTGCTTCTAGGTCACGTGTGCGTCTTCTAACTAGTTCGGGAAGAAAACCGACGAATGCTACGGAGTTCATGGGAATACAACCCAGTAAGTTGTCGGTGCCGTACGGTCGGTGCGATCTTTCATAAATGTACGTACATTTCTGACAAAGTGCACAGGAAATTGTATGTTTAGTCGCTTGTAATATTTTCAGTCTCATAGTTGCGGTTTTGAAAGTTTTAACATAACCGTACAACATATACTGTGCTGAGGTAAAACTACTAGAATTCGTAATAACCCGGGTTCGATAACCGGTTCGTCCATCCTGAGTTCGGTTTTCCTCGAGCTTACGAAATAATTTCTAGAGAATATTGGGATGGTTCCTTACTATACGACACATCCGATTGATTTTCTGTCCAAGGTGATGTTTACATCTCTGAATTACTTTGCTGTCGACGAAAGGTTAAAAGAAACATTCACCCCCCCCCTTCAAAAAAGGGTCATCAGTAGAAGTCCCATTCAAAAATGTTTCTACGAAAACACTGCGCATTAGTTTAGTACTACTCTAAATACCTCTCTCTGTGAATTTTAATTCATTTAAGGCCACAAAATAGCAGCGATATGAGTGATTTATTTTTGGGTGTTAAGATTAATACCGCCTTAAAGACGTTAAAAGTATAGTTTACATATTTTCAGCTTATTTTATACTATCAAGGTGCTGTGTCGTTTTAGTGTAAGATAAGTTTAAACGGCAGTAACATGATTCATAATAAATTCTATGATATTCATAGGTATTTTTAAACAGTTTGTATTTTGCCAAGATTTCGGACATCTGCTCCATTGCTGTTTTCAATTCACCTAACAATTAATATTTAAGATTACAGCTCCTTATGTAAACGATTCATAATAAGTACTAAAGTGCTTGTATGTAGGCATATTTTAAATAGTACAATTTAAATCGCACTAAATCAGCCTAAAAGAAATTATTGATTGAAATAAAATAAATTGCAAGATTTCAGAAAATTGATCATCTATTGAGAAATTAACAGTAGATAAACCTTTTCAGTTAGCGTTTATATCCGTGTGAATATTTATTACTTTTTTTAGCACCTTGCAATATTTTACGTTTAAAATTGTTGTAATTATGCTTTAAAATACTAAAAAATTATTTTCCACTAATTTTATAGTTTTGTCGCATTACATTTGATTTTAAGTCACACAAGGAAACTAATAAATTTTATACCTTCCCCAATTTTTATGGCATAGTCTTAATGGACGGTACATATTTCTTTCAAGCCTACTTTCCAAAGTAAAAACAGACTTATAAGGTATTTTTGCCGTCTGAATATTGGGACATTAGTGCCTCCCACTGTACGAAATTTTCAAATTATATCACAACTGTTAATGTCGCCTTGATTTAATTTTTACTTTTAGTAGGCCTAAACTATTTTTTTTGCGTACGCAACAGATTAAAAATAATTATGTAATTTATACAGCTATGTTAAAGAAATCACATATAAGTAAATGCTGTAATGAATGTTAAGTAATAATAATTATTTCGTTATCTGTCTGCTACATGACTGTATCGGAAGGTAGTAATACAGGCCGTACCTTAATCTTCTTACTTTACTGTGTAATAAAATAAATTAAAATTATTGATTTGTGAGGTTCTGAATTTAATTTTATGTATATATGTACTTTTTACGCAACTTATATTTATTGATTTGGAACTACTGCTACTGTTGCAATGGGCCTTTCTCACAAATTTCACTGAAAAAATGTGAGTAATCTGCATATAAAAACTAGCCCGTGAGAGATGGAAATTTTTAATTTGTAGGTGATACAATTACATTCATTAAAAAATACTAAATTTTAAATGCCCACGAAAACAGTTCGACACAACATGGCTGCCGCTATGACGTCATCAACCAGTACACCAGCCGGCACTTGCAATACTTTCGGTCGGATATGCGGTTTATTTAAATCGTATTTGGAGCCAATGTGTGCAGTATAAGTTTTTATTCTACACGCAGAACACTTTGGAACTTTGAGATCTTGTAAAAAAGTATCAAATAAACAGTTAAGAATATTAACTTAGTCATTAATGATTGTCAGATCTATAAATGGTTGCCGCAAAAAAATTTAATTAAAAAATAATTTAGTATGTACCCATGTACTGTATAAGTTTTATATATGACCTCATAATATACCAGATACTTAAAAATAATTTGGCGAGAGATAATCTGAAAGAACTGAGCTACAGCATAAACATGCATGTAAAATTGGAACATGCATAAACAGGTAAATATGTATTTAAAAAATAAACAGCAGTTTAATTTAGCCCATGATTATCGCTAATTTCTCTGATAGCTTAGTAAGACTTGTTTTTTAAATTACATAGGAGCGTAGTAATAAACTCTCTTCGAATTGAATACATATATAAAACGCAGTATAGTTTATTGAAGACATGTTGTCACTAAAAAAATAATGCGAACGGAAGCAGTGAAAAAATCTAGGAATAAGCCGTAAAAAAGCAAACAGCCGTTACCTATTGAAAACATTTGCTCGTCTGCCTTGAACTTATGTTGACATGATAGTCGAACCTGCTTTCAATATGCATCAACAATACGCGGTGCCTGTGTTCCCTTGCGATAACCCATCTAAGTGCTAATCATGTTCGACGCTACTTTACTTCAATGATCAGATGACCGCCAGAGTATTAAAGCAATGCTCCACTGCTTACGCGGTTTTCGGATAGTTGTTTTTATTATTATTTTTTTTTTTTTAGCTTGAACGAGAGCTGATATCAAAAAATCTCTCTGGCAGTTTTGTTTAAAATGTTTTTTGCCGTAGTAGCTAATTTTGCGAAGACAAGAAATTATATGGTTTAGAGTATAAATTCAGTTAACCATAATTTCGTTCATTGCATAATAACCTAACACTATAGTAGATAGTTTATCATTCAAGCATTGATGGAGTAGAGTTCTTATGTTCTATTAAGTGACATTTAAGGCTAAAACTCTACCTTGAATCAATTTACTTTAGTGGCCTGTGTGTTTTATACTGTAAAAGTTGTGACACATACTAACAAACAACACATTTTAACGTAAATCGTAATACATATTTGAGAATAGACTACAACACCCATCTCCGTTATTGTACACTACCGTTTGTGCTGACGCGGACACGCAAATGATTTGTGTACCGTTAGAGCTTTATTGAACAGTTTAACGAACATAATAATATACTCGTATTGTTTCACTTGCACACTTATAATTTTTTCCTCTTCGAAAAAAACACACAAATTAAGCTAGGAACGAAGTGTTGGTTACGGTCATGTGAGTTATTTAAGCTACAGTACGCGATATTGACAGTGAATGTCCTCCATCGTCTGTGCGGCGCTGCGGAATAAAACACACTCTCGTGTACGCAGTGTTGCCTACACGCTAGGCTCTGTTTCACCTCGCAAAAAATTTGACGTGCATTTTGCACGAAAACGGCAGAATTTTATTTATAACGTAGAAAAAAAGCACACCATCAATTAAAAATTTTAAACAAAAAATTCACGAACGAAGACGAATTTTGAAACTAAGTTCAGACTCGAATGTAGTTTTATAAACACTTAATTTAATACCGGCGAATTCATAAATGTTTACATTCGTTAGTACGGATATTAACTGATGTGCCGTAAGCATTAGACGATGGAAGAAAATTTTTGTTTAGTTTATGAAACGCAGTCATCATAAATTAAAACTTGGACAGGTGACTTTATGTCAAATGTGAGAAAAAATGTACCTCTATCGTTTAAAAGGAAAACTAATAAGTTAAGAGTATCTGCCATAATAACAGGATGTTTAATAACATTTACCCAGAACTCTAGGAAACAGAACGATTACGTTATGTTCGTGTATGCAAGTGATTACCTCACCTCCAAAAAATAAACAGTTATTAACGTGGCGAGAGGTCATGCTGTCATTTGTTTGCTCGCTGCTAATTCGCTAATGGCTTTCACGCGACACAATACATATCCTTTTATTTCTATTTCCTGACCGCAGTAAGTTATGGAGTGGTGTGGTTCCTTTAATAAATATACGTGAATTTTCACATAACATTTAATATAGTGAAAGGGAAAATAAAATACATTTCTGCTCCGGAAGGACGGCCGTGTTTATAAAAATTGTATCGTCATATATTAATAAATTATAATTTTGTTTGTAGAGAATTTCTGGACCAATTAAGAAAACCAATTATAACAGTAATTATTTTTAATATAAACTGTTACAGAAATTGTTTGAAAGAAAATAAACACAGAATAGTTATTGTGTATACACCCCCCCTCCTAATATATTATTAATTTTAAAACATCATTTTCAGTATTACTAAAATAACATGCAACAATGTTTCTAAAAACCAGTTATTACAAAAGTATAAAAAATATTTTCTGGGCGACATGACATCGAACTTGATAGTTGTTTCTCATCTACAGGCCAAGATATACTGTGACTACGTTTGTCGTTTTAAAACATTGGAAATATTACCCCTTAAATGTTGGTGACATTTACTTTTAGTATTCGACAGAATCGTGTTTTTCATTTTGTTTTATTCTTTACGTTTTTAAATTTATATTGTGAATGGGCTTGCGATTATTTCTACTGTTCTAACGAGACTTAGAATAATCTCTGCAGTAAGAGCCAAAACTCGTACAATTAAGCACCATAAAGACTTTCTTTACTGCTATGTACAACGCAAGGCCACCTTAAATAATCAGAACGTCTATGGTGTTATCAACACCACGTCTTTAATTGATGGCATCACACCGTCGATGCTACCATGTGACTACACGTTGAAATCGTTTGTACAGCTGTATACCCCAGTAGGACACGGGTTCGATCACCACTTCTGGCCATCTTCATTTCGGTTTTCAACGGTTTCTCGAAATTGCTGCAGGCGAATGCTTATAGGGTAACTTAACAAGGTCATTTTTGACTGCTCTCTCAATTCCTGCCGTTGTACTAAGTTGTGTCTAACCATCTTTAATAATCTCGCTGTCGACGAGATATTAAACCCACTTACTTTACCTTACCGTAAGGGTGTTCAAGTGCGATAAAGTCATAATTTTATATGTATATGAAATAGTGTTAGTTTTGTAGACGATACTTGTTAGTGTAGTTTCCTCGTACGAAAAAATTTTAGCTGGCGTAGTTTTCTCATAATGGTGCGTCAAAATCAAATTTTGCGTATTCTGCCATTCAAATAGTGAAAACCAAGTAACTTACGTAAGCGAAATAATTCACAGTGAAATAACATATTACTGGCTACGCAATAAAACATTTGAAAAAATTCCGTGAACGGTTTTTGTATTTTAAAAAAATTTCTGAATTTGCAAATTTTTTTCCGTATTTTTGATATTTTTTAATTAAAAATATTACGTTGTGGTTTTTTAAATGTTTTATTACATTGCTTGTTCACAGGGAATTATTTTGTTTAAGTAGGTCAGTTGGTTTCCACTATTTGCATGGCAGCGTAAAAAGCAAATTTTGACTTTGACATCTCATAATAAGAAAACTATGACAGCTAAAATTGTTTCGTAAGAGTGAAATGTAATCACGAGTATCGTCTACAAAACTAACAATGTTTCAAAAAATATATAAAATTATGATTTTATCGCACTCTGGACACTCTTAAAAGTGAGAGATATACACCATCTTGAATTTTTGTATTTTGTGTCATGACTTTTATTTTCGGCAAATTTACGCAACGTTAACCAACTACAGAATATAATACATATTGTTACGTACACCACCGCAGCGCTCACCAAGCAGGGGAACTGCAAGCGCGGAGCGGTGTTATGACAACACTGTGAAGGTTACCCTCAATATTGAGAGCAGGGTGACATATATAACGAGGGGGCAAGGCCACCGGGGGTTGTTGTTCATCGGACCGACAGCTGGGGTACCTCCAGGTCGGCTAGGAAGCCGTCCCCCCTGCTGACCAACTCCGTCGTCCGAGGGCCGGACGACTGGGACTCCGCTCGTGACCCGGGGGGTCACGTCAGAGCTCACGTGCGATAACAACAGAGTGTCGACGGCGCCAATATTCAGTGGTAAGCCACTTGGAACTGGGTTCCCATATACTTCAATTGAAGCTCCCCTATATTCAGGCCTTCAGCCAAGATTGTACGACTCCCCTTGTAAAGCTGTACTGCGCACTGTTAATGTCAATTAAAACCCATTCTAGTCAATATTCTGGCGCCTGATAATTATCCTTAATACCTGGTCGCAGTACATAGGAGTCAGTTGAGTGGTGGAGACCATAGTAGCCTCCAGTCTGAGCACGCCACCCTTATGTTCACCCCGAGAACCAACTGGAATAGAGAACCATAATAAATCAGGGGTGAAACAGTATTAAGGGAGATTTAGACACCATAAGTATTTATTTTCCGTTACTGTTGTTACAGATCGAAATGCAGTTGATTACGTAATATGAATTTTCTAACTGGAATTCGATCTTTAACAACAATAACGGCAAAGTTTTATGTCTGAAATTCCCTTAACATGTTTACTATTCCGTGGTTTGGTTTAAGTTTCATAAATTTACCCAGAAAAAAATTTATGACACAAAATACAAAAATTCAAGGTGGTGACTTTCACTCACTCGTCAAGAACGTTGAACTGTTTTAATTACTTAAACATGCGCCATTAATAACCACGCAGGATCAAAATAACAGTAATTGATAATTAATAACAAATTACAAATTACAAGTTTAAAGCAGTTTTCATTCATATATTTCTTATGTATGCCAACAAACATAGCACACTGGTTTATTTTACAATTATTTAAAATAGTTTTTTTTATTGATACTATGACAAAGTCCACGGAATAACACGAAAAAAATTGACCCACTTTGTTTTAGTTCCTTACGCACGTAACTCTGCTCTGTAATCAGTGATAGGATATTTTAACTCTCGCGTGTCTTAGAGTTCTATCCGCACACACGTAATGTTGCAGCAGCCTAACTGCGATTGGCACAGTCGAGTTAGAGACGTCACTTCACAAAGACACACTGTCAATTACAATGCAGCAGAGTTGCAGATATGTACGTAAGGCACTAAAACTAACTGGGGCAAAACTATTTTCGCGGTAATACCGTGGCCCTAACTATCACACTTTAATTTAGATATTTTTGGCTATGTCTTCCGGGCTTAAATGTTAAATTTTAATTGCGTGATATTTTGCTATCTGAACTGATTGACTTAAGAAATTATTTTATGCTCTTAATTCGTACCAAACATTAGAAAACCCCATAGAAGCTTGATTTTGAGAACTTCGAAATATAATGCGTGAAATTTTCACAGTTTCAACAGGTCAGAAAGTTTATAACGGGCGACTCTGCTGTTCCGTTAATGTTGAATTGTAATAAAAGTGAGAAAACAATGTATCAGGGTAACAAATCGAATCACTAAGTTCATTTCAATGTTTAACAAGCAATAATTCTACAATTCAGTCTGTAATTTAATATACATATATATATACCTTAAATCTTTAAGTTAATTAACATCTGAACAAATTCACATGACTTAAGAGTGCGTAGTAAATAAATAAACGCTGAAAACATAAATTGATATCTACGCTTTTACAGTTTGTAACACTGGAAACAATTTTGTTTTAAACGTTGGGTAAAACTGTTCTCTAGGATTGCTATTGTTTAATTTTTGCAAATTGGATTCAAGAAACCTACAGCTATAGATTAATGCTTTTAGCGTTGAATTATGTACCACGCCCTCTTAAGTTTAAATGTTATAATAGTCTAGGAGCTAGCTCCTGTTTCGTGTGCACATTTATGTACCCGCAGTTTGACTTAAGAAACTTAAAATATATGGATTGGGTGCATAAAAATGACTGGTCACATGATCTGAATTTTGAACGCTTAGCCCCCATATTGAATTCAATATGGTGAATCATGCTATTCGTTTATCGCTTCTATCTCAGTTGTTTATTAACTGATTTCAATTTCTTTTTTTTAATAACGACAATACTTCTCTTTTTACATGTTGTCCCGCAAGTAATATGGAAAAATGAATAGTTTAGCTAATAAATTGAAAAAAAAAAAAACAGAAACTTTAGCGAATTTTGACAAATTATTTCTTTAGATATTAATTTCTACAGCAAAATATTAATTTTTCCACGCAGGAATAAAAATGCCAAATTTAAAGAATTTTAAAACGGTTCTTTTAAGAGTGTAATAGCTTAAAAATTGGCGGAGATATACAACAAAATGTAATACAATATGTAATAAAACCTTCAAAAAATACTACTAAGAAATACACAGAATTGTTAAAATAACTGTCGATATAATGGTAATAAGTGGAGCTTTATATATTTAGAAACAAGTCATATTAAAAATTCATTGACAACTTTGATATTAGAGAAATTTATCCAAATCACTGTTATATTGGACTGAAAATGGAATTATGTACATGAGTTTAAAAATTCCTTGTAAAGTGTACAAAAAGGAAATTTACCTATTTATATGTAGGCCTTTAACTACAATGTATATTTACATACAAGTATTTAAAGCAAATTTCGTAAAAATAGTAGCTGAAACAACATTAATTGTTACAAAGTTAAATACAATACCTTAAATAAACCATGATTCTTCTATTTACAAATCCTTTCACATTCTTCTAATACTGATTATGACATATTTCTCCTGATCCACATTTACAGAACAGGCAGCATGAACGGACATTTAGTCGGCAGATGCAGGTACTTTTTCAAAAGCACTTCTTACAATTATAGGGAGCTGAAAAGTTCGAAGGCAATGACAAATTATCCGTTACTTGAAAAATATGTTCACCGTCTCTTTCAATGTAGCCATAGTCTAGTGGATCAATATTTTCTACACCTGATAACGCATTCATCCATCGTAGAGACTGAAATTACGCTCTTTTGATTTGTAGCCTAACTGAGTTAGTAGTCGGCACTAAGGTTTCGAAGTCAATAATCTAGCTATGATGATATTGGTACAATCTGTGTTCGTTAGCTGTAGTGAAATGTGATCCAAGCGTCCTCATTAAAAATTCCTCCGCATCAGCTTCCATTTTTTCATTGAGACTGCTTATACCGAAGTCTTGAAAGAGAATTGCTGCAGTAGTGCCAGTTTTTAATGCTGCATGTTTTGTGGGAAATTTGCTTGTAGTGTCACATCCGGTTAGTGTATGAATGTCAGGAAGAATAGTAGTGACATGAGGCAACAGTTTTTTTTACCATGTGAGTGGCATAACTCTCTGTGCTTTTCCTGAACCACAGAGCATATAAATCTCCTTTAGTCGTAGAGTCTTCCGTGTCTGATTGAAATGATACAGAAGAGTTACCAGCATATCTGTTTCTGTGGATGCTACCACAATTCGTGGAATTTTATCCACTGAAATAATGTGATGAGCATGAAAAAGTATCCTGTCATATGCCTCTTTGTGGTGACATATTAAACAAGATAAATCATCAAATAAACCATTTTTCGCAGTTACACATTTGAATTTATTGTCAGGATGGGCGCCTCCCAGGTAAATAGGGCCAGGATAGGTTTTTGTCATGTGACTGTTTTGAAGCTATGTGATGAAATACTCTTGCAGCCGTTGTTTATTTAGTGTGGACGCCCAGTACGCTTCTATGCTGACTGGTAGAGGGGTTTTATCGTTTGGTAGTCCCAACTCAATAGGATCGATTTTCCCTCGGCGTCGACGTTCTTGTCCTTTAATATTGTCTTCATTGTATATATCAAACACATAATCGATTCGATTACAATGTTCTACAAGAATATTTTTTTTTTTAATTAAAGCAGCAAACATTTCCAAATGTTTGTAGGTTTACTGCGTTTTTTGTGATCTTCCGAGCTTGAGCCATAAAGTCTACGATAAATGTTGATCGCATTTCAGAATATGGCAAATCCTTTGGAGAAGGCTCTGCGAGTAAATTCTCAAGTTCATGCAAAAGATCAGACCTAGTCCTTTTTTTCGGAATGTAATCTTTGGTCAGGAAAAACGATGTTTGTGTCAAATCATATGAGAGGAGCTTCTGTATACAGTACCCTTGCACTCTCAATTTCAATATATCTCATCGCATTGCTGCTTTCCTTTTGAACATTTACAAATAACTGAGGCTTGAGCTTCGATTTTGTCCTCAATTTTTTTTATGAGATCCATTAATTATTTGGTTTTGTCTTTAAATCTTTCAAGGATAAAATTGCTTATTGCATTTCTTCTTCCGCCAAACTATTTAGTTTGCATTCACTAACATCGGAATCTAATTATTTTTTGGTGATGATTTTGTAAAATTTATCACTTGCACTTTGGCAAGAAAATAAAAATGGGTTTCCATGCTGCTGAATATCCACCAACACATTGATGCTGTTTTCATCTCGAGTTGTTGCAGAGGGTGAGAATTTATGATGTAAGGAACACTCATCTTCATCTACTAGAATGCATATTTGTTTCAGAAGGTAAGATATTTGTATATTTTGATGCTTTATGAGATCATGCTGGGAAACTGCCTCCTTTCTTCTACTGAAACCAATTATTCCACCATGACATATTGCCGGCGTGTTATAATTCTGCTCAAGCCTTGATCCATTGGTACACTGCTAAAATGTCTACCTGAAGTGTGACAACAAATCCTCAAGACAGGAACTGTTCGTATATTCCAGGAAAACTTGCTGGCACCTTCAAACAGGGTTGAACAAATACAGTGCCCCAGAGTGAATAGTTTACCTTATCAAAACCAAAAAACATAGGCATGGCTCTTTCAAAAGCAGACACATATAGCTCCCAATTTCCATCTCTTAAGGAGTGTGTGATCTCTCTGAGGACAGGAATAAAATCGTAAATGAACTGTTTCCAATACTGAAATAACGTGCTCCTCCTTACCCCTTCCTCAATGTATTTTGCTAATTGATCCTGAAGTTTGCAAAAATGCTCATGAGTAATGTGAGAATATTGAAGTGTTTGCTTTGTATATTTTGAAGGAACTGCATTTTGAAGATTTACCACAGAAACAATTAACTATTGACTGAGTTTAATGCTTTCTGATTCCTTAAAAGGATGCAAGTATTTCCTTTGAAAAACTAAATCCTCCAAGGCCGATGAATATGTTAGAAAATTCATTTGGCATTTAAAGTTGCAGCTCCTTTGCTAATCGGTACATACCTTCATCACACCAGAGTGAACCAGTTGTTTGGTTAACTTGTGCTAAACAGTCCCGAAAATGTTTCATGCAAGTGAATACTGTGTCATGAGAAGTAGCAGGGTGTGGTATTATAGGAGTGAATGCGGTGTTGGTGGTTGGAAGACTATTACTTGATGCTTAACTGTTGAATGCACTCCAAGACAGCACACATTGTTTGTTTCAGTGGTGGGTACCATGGAAGAAAAGTATTTATTTTGAAACAATCTTGAAAAAAAAACACTCTTGATCCATAATTCTTGGTATATTTGTTACATCAATATTATGCACTTTTTCTGCTGGCACAAATTCTTGTGGAACTGTTCCTCGTAGGTTTAACCTGTGATGTCTTATCAGTTCTTGGCAAGGCAGTCGTTCCTGAAGGGACTTGTCTGTCATTTTTGGAATGCCAGATAACCTTGTCTGTGGTGGCAGTACTGCATGCAATTGATCATCACTGGCTACCACAGGTTCAGCAAACGTATTAGTCTTGTTCTGAAAAATGACTAACACTGTATCATGACTGGTACCTTTTCCTGATAGAATACACTCATCATGATCAAAGTTGTCCATTGCACCTGCAATAGGAACATTTTGCCTTGTAATAGGTGAAAGTGATGTTCTAAAACCATTGGTTGCATGTATTATGCGAGTAAGAAGCTTAATATCATGTCTTTCAACTTCATCGTAACTCACACCAATGCCAAGTCTGTTCAATATTTCTATTAATGCCTTTGATCGTGTTATTTCGTGCACACACTGAGAAATCATTATCTGAAGGGATGTTTTCTTTTGTCCATAATGTATTAGCGTATATATCATCTGGAATACCATATCACATTTTCTTTTGACATATTTGATTCAGGGTATGATGGAAGAAGAGCTGAGAAAAAAGCTTTCCATAAGAACTGTTGTGCGTCACTAAAGTTGTCGTAGGATTTACGTTAATCATTTACGTCACAAACTTTTTCTGTCAGGTGAAATTTGTTCTCAAGATATTCTTGCCGCAATTTCTTTGCACGTTCTTTTACAACTTCTGTGTCTTTAAACCTTTATACTAGCACAGCTGCAGAGACTTTTGTTGATAGAACCATTTGGGGCTCAGTCTTGTTTTTCGGGTATGTAAAACAAATTGATGAACCAAAGTTATCAATTAACAAGCTCTTCAACTAACGATTGGATACATAATCTTCTCCTTTAAAATACTCTTTGTTTAGTTTATCACGCAGATATGATAAACTGAAAGCAGTAACTTCAAAATAAATTTTATTAATCATGTCTATGAATACACTTTTAATGTTGTCATTACTGCTATCCCCTTTTGGCTCATTGTCTTTTTTGTAGTTCTATATATATATATCTGTTGAAGCATTTTTGTGACACATTATATCTGCAGTAAAAACGCTTGATACATCTTCAAGCGTTGAAGTTCGTTTGAATGTATCAATCATCCTCATAGAATCTAGTAGCATTAAAAAAATCTCTAGCTCTGTTTTCCTCACATATTCGAAACAGTTTTGAGCATAGCTCAAGGTTTTCATGCAAATTATACACACGTTTTGGGAATACTTTTTCTGATCATTGTTTCGATCGCTACAGCACTTTTTTGTAGGTGGTTCATAGAAGCTTGTATGAGGCTGAACATCTGTCAGTTCACGACTGTTTTCTGCTGCACATTTTACTCTATTACTCTTGAGTATGTATGTTCTATAACAGGTCATGTGATAACAGAAATATTAAGGATGATCTCTGGGAATTCTGATAAAATATTGTCCTGTAGAGTAACAGAAGCTTCCCGAATTATCTCTTGGCCATTTTTATCACTATACGGTGGAAGTTTACCCTTTGTTGTTTCGCAAATAATTCATAGAGCATTATCTTGTTATCCTTTTTTGACTCTGCAAGTTGCACATTCTATATTATGTATCAATAACTTCAATCAACATCTGAAACAAAAAGAAAATTTGTTTAGAAATATTTAAACATTTCATACTTTAAAATGAAAGTTACTGAAAAGTGAAACACTGGTAATATTTAGCCATTTTGAATTCAATGTGACGGAGACCGGGATAATATATTGAAGGTATCTTTAATGTTTTAATAAGAACTTTTTTTTACAATGTAAGTATATCCGAGTGTAGCAATGGTTAGGGCAACATACATTTAGTTTAACAAATCTGTGAGGTTCGTATTGGTATTTTTTGAAGGTGTTATTGCAAATTGTTTTATAGTTTGTTGTATATCTCCGCCAATTTTGAAGTTATTAAAAATTTAAAAGAACCAATTTAAAGCTCATTTTTTACTCTGTGGAAAAATTGATATTTTGCTGTAGAAATTAATTACTAAAAACATAATTTGGCAAAATTCGCAAAGCTTCTTTTTTTTTTTATTAGCTAAACTACTGATTTTTCAATATTACTTGCGGGACAAAAAATAAATAGAGAAGTACTGTCGTTACTTAAAGAAATATATTGAAAATCGGTTAATAAACAACTGAGATAGGAGCGATAAAACGAAAAGCATGATGTTGAATCCAATATGGCGGCTAAGCTATTAAAATTCAGATCATGTGACCAGTAATTTTTATACACCCAAACCATATTTTTTTATGTTTCTGAAGTAAAATTGCGGGTACATAAAAGTGCACACGAAACAGGAGCTAGCTCCATGACTATAAACAATGCACCGCTATTTCCAAAAGCATGCAATATAATCTATGTTTCATTTAATAATGTGCGTTAAGCCACGCTATCTTTGCTGCTGAATTAGACGCCCGCTGATCACAGTACTTCCTAAACTATTGTTCTTTTTCCTTCCCTTGAAGAACTTTTGTTTTTAATTCGCCGTTTTAATTGCATGTGTGCATGTAAGGTATTGAAACAAAGTGGTGCAAATGTTTTTTTCGGAAAAATAATTTGCCCCTATTTATAATCACTAGGGCCCAATGGTGATATAAAAAACTACTTTTAAGACTACATTCACGTGTAAAGTATAATACATTATTACGATTTTATGGAGATTTACCGATCTGAGATTTTTTTCCCATGCACACAAACATATTGTAGGCTACTGTATACTTCGAAAGCTGTTATTAATACCGGGTGGTGCCTCAAGGATAAAATCATCGGACATGGACATCCAATTATAAAATTAAGTTGTAATTTTATATTCCTGTAGACCGATTTATTTTTCCTTTTTGTATCATTTATTTCGTCTCTCAGATATACAGAGGATGCACGATATGGCCGAGATAACTGTATTCCAATGTTACGACAAAATATTACTTTAGGCGTTTGATTGACATATTTTTTTAAATTGAACTTAGTAGATGTAAGAAAATGTCGTAGACCTACGGCTGTTCTCTCTTTATCAAATCAAGGAACTTGAAGCTGTACGATAAAATATATATTTGTTTGGAATTACGTGTGGTATTTACGGTAGTGTTGCAAATATCGCACACACTGGAGGGTTTGATGTGCCCTCGAGCAGCTTCACGGTCTTGTTAGAGAAACACGGAGGAAAGAAAAATGAAATTCGCCAGGGATTGTTATTAAAAGATTATCCTAGCTTTATCATGGAGAGAGTTCAGAAAACCCCAGGAAAAAGGACTGAGGATGGCTGGACAATTAATTAAGGAATGTAAACCTGAATCTCCTTAATACGAGGCAAGTTTTTATAACTAGTCTACCTGTCTCTAGATATCAATGTTTTTAAGATAGTTTCAACGGTTTAGCGTCTCAATGCCGCTAACCATACCCAGTGAAATGTTTGCATTTATCATAAATTTGGAAACTGCTTATTTCGATAATAATGTATTAATAAGGTTTAAAGAAATTACTAAAGAAAATACAAATACAGTGATCTTATTTACGTGGACCATTAATTTCTATACTCGTATAAACGATGTCCTAAAAAAATTTAATCAATTAGTTAATTATAAATTTTTTTGAATTATTTCAAATGTTTGCAAAAAATAGTAAGTGTTCAGCAAATTTAGATTTGTTCCTAACATTGTATGTTTTACTTTAAACATATATACAAAAATATAAACTCGTTCTTAAAGATTTTTTGTAACTTATGTTGAGAGCTCTTAATATTCTTCTTGCAAAAGGCAACGAATAAATGTACTGGAAATTCGTTTAAAAGCTTTTATTCATGAGAAGAAAAAAAAGCTTTGCAGAAACCGTTAACATGGCGATTTTAACATTTTTTTCCCGAACGGCTTCGTAAAACCACGTCGTGGATGAATTGAACGACCTTTTATTCACTAGTACGCCATTAAGCGCAGCGTACGCGTCAGTGGAATACACCGCGAGATTATTTTTCACCCACTGCCTGAGCCGTTTTCCACGTGTAAGTGCGATAAATTGTTATAAATATGGTACGTTGTCGTATGCGAACCAGAATACACATCATGTACTTTAATGAAGTTATATGAGGTGTTGAAAATATTTCACATTCAATCGTAGTCACTAACTTAAAGAACACCACGATAGCCGTTAAAAAAACTTTAATAATTTTCCGGAGGAAATCTTGGAATTGCGTTTATAAAATATTTCTATACGTAACTTCGTGAATCTTAATGAATGTATATATACGTACATCGCATATTATTTCACTGATGTGTTGATATAAAAATAAATATTAAACGGAACGCACAACAGTGAACTATCAACTTTAAATTAAAACATATACATAATAATATGTCACGATTAGTATTAACTCTGAAATAAAAACACTTTTATATACGGCAATATTGTCACTATATTTAAATCTACTGATTTTTGTCACAAAGGATTATGCACCAACAAATTTGAATGCCTTGTGCGCACCTGCAGTTTTGATTCGTGGTCGGTGATTGCATGTTTCGCCATGGGATTCTGACCGCAAATCACAGACGTGGTGTCGCAGATACCCTCATCTGATTGGCTCAGTCAAAGGAGTGACGCCTCAACAGAAAGACACACTACCAGAAACCCATGAAGGAGACATACATATATGTACGTTAGACAGTGAAACAAAGTGGTGTGAAATTATTTTATTGAATATCAATTGCTCTCATTGCTGCGCTGTTCCCACGCGTTAAAGGTGGAAATGCGACACCGGTGAAGACTCCACTCAAAATGTCTAAATAACTGTAAACAATTTCAGGAATAGACTGGCAGTTTTAGAATGTCACCCATGGGTGGCAAACTCAAAATTTAGTTAGTTAACTAACATTGACAAGTAAATATTGTTATTACCTTAACGAGTTAACGAAATCCCGGAGAAATAAGTAGATTACACGTATTATCCTCTTCCGTCTCTCTGAAGTCTTATCGTCGTTGGGGCCGCGTTGGCCGAATGGTCAGACCATTCCCCTCCCACTAAGACGATCCGGGTTCGATTCCCAGCAGCGTCACTCCTTGGATGTTCGCATGTGGGAATCGTGCCGGACGATGCCGTTGGTTGACAGAGTTTACTCGGGGACCTCCCGTTTCCCCCGCCCTTTCATTCCGGTACTGCTCCATACCCACCTCATGTCACCCCTCACCAGCGCTGGGGACCTCGATGTTGAGAGAGTGTGTTAGACAATTTTATCGTATTTTCTGTTACTGAGCAATAACATTTATTTAAATTGTATTATCAAAATTTACTTTCGACAAAGCATATAATATATTCTTGGTAAATTGCTTGACATTAAAATAATGGAATCTTTCATTAATCTGTCAGGCAGAATCATTGAAAGGAATTCTTGAAAGTTAATCTATAACTCTCTTGCAATTATTCTGCATGACAATTTAACGAATGAAAGATCCCAGTATTATTTATGTGAAGCTGTTTCCAAGAAAATGTCCTATGTTTTGTCGAAGAGAAAATTTTTGTAATACAATTTCAATAAATGTTATTGCTCAAAAAATGAAAATACAATACAGTTGTCTAACAGTCCCACTTGAGCGCTGACCAAAATGTCACTTATCGCCGTTCCATTGAAGCCACGCACATCGACCAGAACGCATACAATCAAGTAACATGTAAAGTTGTTATCTTAGTACATTCACTCGTAAATAACATTAATAAAATTACGGCTGTGGAACCAACACGACGCTATGGTTTAGCCCTCCATTTTTTGCTCTGAAGTTTACTTAGTTGATTTATTGTGTTTAGTTAACGTAAAGGTGCAATGATCTGCTATAAAAATTAAAAATAAGTGTTGATTAGTGATAATATGTCAGGTAGGGCCAAACCATAAAATTAGTTAATTAGTACTTAGTGATAGAAGGAAAATACAATGTAGATGGATAAATTTCTCGGATGTGGTGAAGAATACAGGATATATCACAATTCCGGTTGATTGTGCGACGAAAGTAGCGGCGCAGCAACAGGAAAGTCGGAAAGATCTACTGAGAAAGTCAGAAAAGACGGTAGGGACTGCAATGTCAGCGTCTGTCAAGAAGACAAACTCTTTAAAGAGTGAGATATTTCTGGATTAATTTGATTGCGGGGTAGTAAGGTGTACAAGTGATTTACACAATAAAATAAACAGTGGCAACGACAGACGACCTGATATCTACATTATGACACAAATTCAGATGTAGAAGGAGCAAGGAAAAACCAACTGGATATACTAAAGAGGATGGGGTTCCTTTTAAAAAAAATAATTTAAAGACACGAGGCGTAACATAACGGAAAGAAAGACACAGTAACTTTTCGCGGTCCAATAAAAATCTGAACAGTTTATTTTTTTATTTTTATTTTTACGAGTTATGGTTTGTTTTGTAGGCATATGACAATTTTTACTGTAACGAACAATTTTTAGCTTTCGTAGTTTTTGTATTATACCGTATTAAAGTCAAAATTTGCAAAATATGGTTTTATACATTAAAAGAAATAAACTTACTTACAGAAATAAAAGTATTCACACTGAAGAACATTGTCATGGACTATATAACATGTAAAAAACCCATTGATAAGTATTATTGTAATTAAAAAATATTTCTTTAAAAAATTAGGTATATTTTACTTAATTTTATTATTTCATTTTATTTGGTTTTCATTATTTTTCAATACAAATTAAATTCTATGCGATTTGAAAACATAAAGTGTCATAGTCCTTGGCACTGTTGTTCAGTGTGAACTTTTTCATTTCGGTAGGTAAGTTGGTTTGCCTTTAATTCATAAAACCAGCTTTCTTATTTTGCAAATTTTGACATTAATATGGTATAATATAAAAAATATGAAATCTAAAAAAATGTTCACATGACAGTAGTAAAAAAGTAACACTGTATGCTTACAAAACCAACTATATCTCACATAAACAAAAAAATTAAACTATTCAAACTTTTAGTGAACCGTCCCCGTAAGAAGGATAAGGAAAAATTATACAAACGGTGACAAAAACTTCCTGCAGTGTATCTTGATGAAACGTGTATTCATCCAAACTACACCATCAGTAAACTTTGGCAGTACGATGGGGTTCCTGGTGTAAACAAAAAAAATTGCCTGGGGAAGGTGAATTATAGATAGAGACCTGAAAAATTCCCGTTTTCGTTTAGGTGCAAGCTAGAATTCCAGCAACTATAGGCCCGTATCACGTTTACAATTGGCCGTTGACTTACTCGACACTTCCTGGAAGTAGCTGAACAAATAATAAACCTGTAACTGAATACAGGCCCATTTGACTGTGTCAGCGAGCAGCTAATGAACAGCTGCTATCACATTCGGCATACAAGTATTCTTGGTAGCTAGCCTACAGGTCACTGAACCCGCGAATTTTTCCGACCTCAGAACATGTTTACAACCACTGATTTTTGGTGAAAAGAACTTTGGAACTATTTGTTGCATTACCTTTCGGACATAGCTGCAGCTCTGCTTCACGGCTATTGACAGCTTGTCTCTGAGCAGAAGCGTTATTCATTTGACTGTGTCGATCAGAATAAGATTACTGTGGCATCACACTTCTGTGACTGGAACCCCCATGACGAAAGGTAAAAACATCATTCCACCGCATATTATCCGTCACCAGCGCTAAAGATCTCGCTGTAATGCGCAGAGAAATATAGAATCACTTCACTACAATTCAAAGGGGCAATCTGTGGAATGCTCACACATATTGTTACACAATTTAGAATACTTGTAATTATTTTTCGGTTACAAATTGTTAACTTTCATTTCTCTTGGAAATTAGAATTTGAAATCGAGTTTAATGAAATCTTATATATCCGTCAAGAAATGTTACTTGGTGTTCCAGCAAGAAAATGCTTTCGCGAACAATATTATTAACAGCGCTTTTAGAAAAGAATAGAGCGAAAATAATATTACAGTGTGGAATCACAACATAAAATATACACTCTATATATGTTGTTAATACTTGGTAGTATGTAAACATGTAGAATGTATGGCAAATACGAGCATAGGCTGCACATCACATAACTGATAACTTTGGCAACACCTCGATCGTTAAAATTGTCTGGAAAAATGTGTTCAGAATTTGTTTTGAGGTAAGTAGTAAAGAAACGTCCGACTGTAAAAAAAACGTGATTTCGGCCTGAGTGAACGCTTTCATCGATGTTGGCATAGAGATAAGAGGGGGGCGTAAGAAGAACGGAAATTAATTCTTCGCGTGGGAGTTTCTTGCTCGACAAACGAGCGAAGAAATGGGAAAAAATCATACGGCTGTTTCACTTCGGAGTAGTGAATGGGTGAAAAGTGGCGAATGGGTAGCAACTGAAATGGACGTTGCCCGAAGTGAAGCTCGGGGAATCAACCAAAAGCCTTTGCAGTAAAAGGAAGAGGTTGACGGGAGGGGGTAGGAAAGGTAGAGGGGAGTTTGCTCGAGAAATAACTGGATGATTGATGTCCCTACAGAATTGTTGATATATTCTTCGCGAGAAGAAAAGCTAGAAAAAATGAGTCTAATTTTCTTACCCTCTCCATTATCCCTTCTTCTCAAAGAACACGAGTATTTCAACAGATAATGTAACTCCTGCTGGATTTTTCTTACCTTTCATGCTCATTTAAAATTTCCCTTTATCAAGTCAAGTACTTATACATATAGTCTTAAAATAATGCGTCCGTTCTTTTATTCTTACACAAAGAAGTAATGTCATGTCACGGAAGTGCCAATCAATGTTTACCTTACAGGAAACGCCCCCGGTTCAGTGTGAGCGACAGTTGTGCAGAAATATAAATAATGGCTTGAGTTGTGTACACAACTGAACGCGGACCTTGCGGAGTTAGCACACGTCATTTATAGAAAGGAATGTTCAATTTTTTGTGAGAACTATAAATTTTTTTTTAGCTAACTTTACTACGAAATAGTGTCAACACAATTCAGATGTGACGCATTTTTTAGGTCCTAATAATCAAGTCATTGATGCAGTACAGTTTTGTTTTTAATGTTAGTTCGTTGCGCCATAAAGGAAATAGTAAATACTTTTCTGATTGAAATACAATGGTAAGGTCTGGATGCGTTCAATAGTAATCTTTGCTTATAATTGTCTTCACACAACTTCTAGTTCTCTGTGGAACTTAATAGATGCAAGAAAATAATTTTTCAACTAAATGAACTCAATTAAGGAAAAGTATCCTCCGAGTGTGTAGTCTGATCTAATACCGCTTACCTTGAAAAGCGGCCAAGCTTCACCACTGGTTTTATAGTTACAAAAATTTATAATTTTCTTGTGACTTTGAAATAAGTATTCTGTGGTTATTCGGTAAATACTCATTAAAAACGTAAAATGATTGGTTCAAATATACGTTTCAAATATAGTCAGACATAAATGTTATTCAAACCAACGTAATTTACTACGTTTTCCTTGCTCAGTCACCTTAAATATTGATAGATTTTATGACATTTCAAAATTCATAATTCAAACGAAAAGTATGCATATTTTCTGATGTAGGCCAAATGTATTAATGGTACATTTCATAAACTAACGAAGACTGTTAAAATGACGCCTCTATTGAGTTTGGCATGCTCTTTAGAAAATGTATATTTATGAGAGCAATTTTTAACAGTTTCGTTAATAGTCTTAATAACGCGTAAATTTAAACTGCATAAAAGGGATATATTACAGCCACGTTTGACCATGCATCGAAAATAAAGCAATCGGTAAACTTAAAAAATAAAAAATGTATAAGAAACATATTACTTTCGTTGTAAGCGAAACATTACTGAAAAAATAATGTTTTCACATATATGATTAAATGTGCACTAGCTTGATGCAATGTAACGAGATATTTTAACAGAAAAAAATTAAATTGACCCTTGAAAACTGCCAAAAGCCTCTCACGTGAACTGCAGAACTGATGAACAACAGAAGGGATCCAGACTCCCGTTGGCCCCGCGCAACATCGATCTAACGTACATTAATAGTATAAAGAGACAGGAAAAATTCGCGGGTTCACTGAACTGTAGTATAGCCTTCTAGAATATCTGTGTTCTCAGGAAGATAACACAGGCTCATTGGCTGCTCGCTAATGCACTGATATCACATGATTGAGTTGGTATCAAGGCCTCGCTCTTTATTTTACATTGGTTTTGAAAATATTTTTTAACGCGAAAAAAATTGTTCACTCGTCACTTTTATGATTTAAACAAAATTACGTTTCCAAACACGTCAAAAATTCAGGAAATCATATAGTAAAACATAATAACATCGATTATATACTTCACGCTATTAAAAACTATCTACAATTACTTCTCAAACTCCAAATAACAATACGTTAAACCTCACGTCGCGTACTATCCTGCGTACTATCGGCGTACCATAAAACGTCTTAGAAACTATCGTTAAATTGTGGTACTCGCGCGAAAAAGTTACGTTAACAGAACAACACAAATTACACATTTTAACTGACAAATAAACAAACTAACGCCATTTCACTTACTTATAACTAACTTATCGCTACATTACTACTCTCTACCTCACGAACCACCACACCAACATGGACGTAACTAAAACTAATCTTTAAAATTACGGTACGTCTACCGTTCATTGCCGGGTACTACATTTACATCTCCGAACAAAACAAATGTCTCAAAAAAAATAATTTTTCATTCTAACGTCATTACAAAATTTCCAGAATAATAATTCGTCAGCCAAGACAACAATACTTACGCTTATTGTATGTTACTACCGCGTTCCACATACCACAGACTAAGAACGGACATAAATGCCCGGGTATTTAAACTCGATTATTTGTGTCGGAAAAAAAATTATTAAACGGCGCCATACACCAATTGTTACGATGAGTGAAAAATGAAAGGTGATAAAAATGTGAGATATTAGGGGATTTTAACCTTACAACTAGTCACATTTACCCGGCGCCTCCACCAGATGTTAAGCGGGTGAAAAATATAGGACAAGGAAGATGAATCTTACATGAAATGCAGGGAATTTGAAGCAGTCTGTGTACGACGTCACGCAAACTTCTTCATAAGGGGGCTTCTCCACCACCTGACCATTAATTACACATCAACTCGTTTAATAACACATGCATGGCGGGTCAGGATGCCATGCTTTGGGGTTAATTACTTTAATTATGTCTCGAACACTAGGATACTCTCTTTTACGTGCGTCAGTCCCACAAAGCTACTCTTACTCGCTACAGCAATACAAGGGGATACCAGGAATATTTTAGGATGACGCGGTAGTTATAAAAATGGAGAAAATAACATAAAATGTACATTAACCATCCGTACCAAGCAAGTATGGTAGCTTAAACTCATCTTAGGCTGACATTTTCAAACTAAATAAAATAATACTTAGAACTATTAAAACTAAAGAGTAGGGAGAGCTTATACTAAAATGTAAATAAATAAACCTTAACCGTATTCGGTTCGCACAACACGTTAAACGGTCAAAATAAAACTCCAATACTTTACCATTATAAATTCTCGGCTTCTGACTCTTAAGAATTTCTTAAGGACTGTTACAGAACATAAATAAATTAAAAGAAAATAAACAATTGCCTCGTGACCAAATACGAATGGTATTATAATGTATCCAAGGAAAAACTTAAATCTCTTCTCATGAACAGCAAAATAATCTTAAATCCGTCTTATAACATCATAATTAACATTATAACCTACGTCAACAAGAGACTGAGAACTTTTTTTTAGCAAAATTATTAATAAGTCACCTGGTCAGCCGACCATTAATACGTAACATACAACAAGAATCTCTCATAACAGCACACAGTTATCTGAACAAAGGCTTTCAGGTCTTTACAGAGGACACTGTCTCTACATCAAACTTTCAAAATAAACTCAAATTATGTTAAATAACTATTTAAACCTATACAGCAGAGGCGTGTGGAGGTGTGGTTCGCAGATTACATACTAAACTGTACAACAAGAATAGGAACTTAATTAGCTACATGGCCATACTCAGCCTAACGATGTTCCATGGTGTAATGTCTTCTCAGGATCCTCTGGCAGCGTCTTCATAATCGGAAAGAAAAAAAAACGAACTACCACCGGAACAAAAAGCTACATGTTTCCTCGTTGATCTCGCGGAACAAAAATCCCTGGCGGCCAGGACCCCAGAGCACGCCTCAAGCCCCCCACCGCCCTCCTGTGGTCACATGACCACGGCTACCAATCAGCGTGCTCCGAGCGATCACGCCATCACTACCGCGCGAAGTCTTCAACACCGTGCATCAGCACATCCCAAGGTCAGAAAACTACAGCGCTGCAACCTTCCTCCCTCTGGTAGCTTGCTACACAGTAAGCAGAAGATAGGATAGCTGCTGCAGAGAAATCCAGCCCAGGCACGTCCGGTATCAAGCTGCGACAGAATACCGTCCCGACAGACCTTCCACACTTCGAGGCACATAGTAGCCGGGCTGCTCCGCCGAGAATCGGCTCGAACAGCACGACACCACACGGCCAGGCACTGGTTTTCTCACAATCCCAAAAGGGAATAGCGTCACCTTCCATAAGGGCCTAATTAAACAAACCAAGTTAAAATAAAAAACTACCAATTACGATTACCCAAAGACCAATAAATCCAACAACGCAAAGAAACTATCCCATAACCGATACAAGTTAAAACAGTTTTTAAAAAAGATAAACCCGATAAACTCTACAAAATTACATAAAACATCGGATTATACAACATGTACGAAGAAAAAAAAAACCGAACCTCTAAAAAATCTCTAAACACTGAAAATTTCCACCGTAACAACATTATAACAGCGGTGTTCTTATTGGCTCAGTCAAATAGGTAGAGACATGCAAAATTCGCGTTATTTTCTGACAGCTGACTAGACTCCAAGTGACTATAGGCTCGTTCGACGTCTCCCACTGACCGATATTGTCGTGACTTGCCGCGGGGAATGCTTACACGGTAGAGAAGCCAATCTCCGTAAAGACGTAACACAAGTAAATGACAACACATAAAAGTTCGTGGCCAATTGAATAGCAGATTATGCTCTGTTGTGTATAGGAAAGTGAAGTTTAGTCTGCTATCAAATGATAACGCGAATTTTGCATGTCTCTACAAATAGGGTAACATCTCTACGTACAAGGGAAAGCCAGCAATATACTAGTAGGCTGAATATGCGTTGAAACCCAGCAAATAGTCAAGTTTATTCGAGGTAAACTATAATCTGTACCAATGGATAGAAACCGGAAAAATTTGCGTGTCCAGTGATATGTAGACTGGCATACAGGAATATGATATGTACTCAATCAAATAAATATAGCTGCTTATTTGTAGTTCGTTAACACAATGGTATGGGCCTTCATTTAGTTGCGTTTTCGTTATAGGCTCAGCGATTTTCTAGAACTTTCATAAGAGTCGAGGGCCGGTTATGAAGTTAACGCGAACTTATTGTAGTTGGAACTATAGCTTGTTCATAAAAGAAAACACAAATTTTTTTCAGGTTTCTACCAATGGATAGTCGAGTGTGGTCAGTGTATACACAGGACTGAGAAATATAGGCTCACTCTAAAAAATTGTTTGTCCCGGACGTGCGTATAGGAACTTTAAGAATGTAAGTATGGTAGAATTGTTTCCCAGACATCCATGGTAGCACTCCTAAACAGTCAAATGCATACTGAAGTTACCAGACTTGTATTGTAACAAGTTTAAAAGTTTGCATATTTACAAGGCGGAAGTATGGTAACTGTCCCATACTGCGTCTGGGATAATAACTTCCTAAACATTTAAGGAAGTTTTTTACAGTGCTGCTGCTTGATGAATCCGCGAAATTGACGAACTTCTAATTTCTAATTACTAGGCATACGTACGAGGTGACAAATACCTAGTAATTCCTGCAGCTGTTTAACACGTCTTAAGGTCGCAGTCTTCCTGCAGATTTACGCGGCTCCAATGTCGTAGGATTCTGGTGCGGTAAGGACGATTCTCGCCAGCGCATCGGACCCATCGCTAGGGCCCGGTAGTTTTCGCGAAAAGATTTTTGCACCACTTTGTTTCAGTGCCTTACGTGCGCACCTGCATCTATGCTTTCTGGTCAGTGATTGGATGCCGTAACACACAGCGTGTGGAGGTTAAACCCGCAAATCACAGACGTGATGTGTGGCAGTTATCCGTGTACTGATTGGCACAGTCAAATGTATAATAACTCAGCACAAAAACACTCTGCCAGTAATCATGAAGTTGAGGTGCAGGTGTGCACGTAAGGCAGTGAAACAAAGTGGGGCAAAAATCTTTTCGCGAAAACTACCGGGCTCTACCCATCGCCGCCTATACGCGCAAAGCACTGAACCTGCCGTCGGCTCACCTCTTCCAAATTTTTGCGGGAGTTCGGATAGTTTTATGAAATTAGATAATAACGAATATTAAAAATACTGTGATTATGACGCTGAAAATATCCTGCAATAAAATTCCCACGCTTAAAGCTTACAGTACAACTTCACTGTCGACTGTGTTCGTCGTAACGAAAGGAATTTTTCAACCACAAATAACAAATTATACGGTCACCCGACACTGTAAACAATGTTTGCACTTTTACACGTAAAATTCTTTGAAATACAGTTGCCAATGACATTCTTAGCAAAGCAAAGAGGGTTCGTGTAATTAATACAACTTATGGTGGTAGAATTACAAGATAAGATCTTGTATTTTTTATTCCAGTTAGGAAATAATTAAATTTTAAATACTCGTGTTATTTATTTATTGAATCCTTTTCCAAATTGCGAAGTTAAGGCATGTAGCCTTCCCTTACACTTAACCAATTTTCTTACCAGATGAACAAAATGAAATTACGTACACATAGAAGTGACAAAAACTAAGAAAAATATCAATAACCGATTATGAGTAACATGGCAATAATACAACAGATCACTTTTCATATTCGTGCGAAGTAGCGACTGATAAATACTCGTACAGAGCTTACGATTTAACAATAATAATACCAACACTAGGTCCTTACTTGTTGTTACGTATATATGAAAAAATGTACATGTACACAAAACAAAACATTTTAAACATTAAATTTATTTATTTACGTCACAAGCCAGACAACGTAACAATGAAGCAGTTCACATTAAATATTACAAATAATTAATATTTACTAAGCTTAACAAGCTGCTAACTTTTAGACAGACGGAAGTTTATAAATATTATCTGCTGAGGTCCTGCACAGAATAGCAACAAAATTAAAAATAAACTTTTGTAAATATAAAGCCACAGATACAGTATTTGCAATTAGTATGAACATTATTAGAGTTCATGGGCTGTAAAGTCTTAAAATACAAAGAAAAATCCAACTCAATATTATATACAGCTATTTAAGTTGGAACATTGAGGAAACTAAAAATTATATACAGCTATCTAAGTTTGAACGTAATGAAACAAATTTACTTAGAAGCAATATATTCAGCACTTTCCACTAATGTTGTAGTTAATTTATATGAACATATAAAGGAAGTTGTAATGTTTGGGAGCTATAGAATAATGTTTGGGAACAAAGAAGGCTAATAAACTTGTGTTTTAAAAAATGTTTGAATAAAGAGACTTTATATGAAACTAGCTGTCCCTTTGCGGCTTCGCCCGCGTGTACTATAGAAAAGAGTAACTAACTTTTAGTTACGTGTTAATTGATGGTGACACTATATTCTATATTATACTATATACACTGTTTATCTTTAAAACATCAAATACAAACAGATTTGTCCAGTCCACTGCGCTAAGCGTACTTTTTTTAATTCATCTTTATTTCTCTATAAAACAGCTGCCCGGCTGCTGCTTCCACCGCAAAACAGCTGCCCGGCATTTAACAGCTAGCGTACTCAATAACAGTGTAAAGAGCGCGCGCAATACGCTTGTATGATGTCACGTGATTCCCATCGCAAAGTCTTGCACGGGATAAGAACCCGTAACCCCACCCCTCCCACACCCCAAACTTTATACAATACCTGAGTGAATGCTTAAGGCCTCGATCACAGAAACATACCTACATTGTATAAACAACAATAGCAATAAAGCTCAATTGACTCTACTGTTTATAGGGGTTTTTTCCGGCAATTATTCGAATTTTTCTCGCCGTAAAAACCATCTTTGAACTTCAATAAACATTAAAAAAAAAAAAAAAGAATTGGCCAAATTGGTCTAGGCGTTGTTGAGTTATGCGCTTGCCAACACATTTTGCGATTCATTTTTATATTATAGACTAGCAGTCCCCCGCGGCTTTGCTCGCGAGTATTATTCGTAACTGATAATATTTACTTTAATTTAAAAACCTCTTTGTACACAAGATTGGTACTGCAGTCATCAAGTGTTAGAATGTCCAAGCGGCTAGTTGAACTTAATCTGCACCAGGATAAGTAGCTATAGCTGTCCACGCGAAAAGCAGTCTTAAGTTTGTCCCTGCCACTAACAGCGACTTCGCCTGGGCCTTATTTATAGCCCTGCCTATTTGACGTTGTGGGGTAACTACAGACACCTAAGGTAAGAGGTTAATCGAATGAGAAACATCTGTTTATCCTGTGCTCGACCATTGGTGACGGTGCCCTCAATTATACATTTTCAAAATATTCACTTTAACTTTATTGACATTACAAAGTTTCAGAGGGTAAAGGTTTCGCGGAAACGTATTTGATGCCCCAAACCTGAGATTAGTGAGATGATATATCGTCGGTTTACTGCCAAAAGTGATAAAGTCAAAATGTGATAAAATTATAAAAATGCTAGGAATATGTATATGTTGTTCACGAACAATTGCCCAAGTTTAAATGTTATTCGTCGTTTCGTACTGTTGTGTCACAGTATAGTAACATACCACATTTTTGTTAATATCTACAATTTAATACCGTTTTTAAACGAAATAGCATTTATGACTTAATCACTTTTTGCAGTATACCGAAGATATGTCAGCTGATATTGTAGAGGAACCTAAGTGGAAAGCGAACTGGAATTTTACCCCTTTCAAAGACTACATGTAAATTGCACTAATTCGATCTGCCTTGCAGTTTTTGTGTGTCAGAATTGAACGTTCGCAAGCAGCTTTTAACGGAATTCGAGCCCAGAACCTCCCGGAATTTATACCTGAGTAACAAACAACTGCGTCACGTGACGTCGAAATAATTCATGAAAATAAAATTTATTAAAAAATAAATAAAATATCTGTGTTCCGGACTCATAGAGGTTGTACAACACCACGTCTCGATAGGTTACTGTAGAGTGAAACTCCTGTATAGGTTGTTTCTCGCTGCTTGTTCCTGCTTTTCGGATCGTCCGCATTGAATATTGACCAACTTAATTTTATTCTTAATATTCACGTTTCTTATATAAAAAAATTAAATACATATTTGTTTAAATATTTACCCAAGCATCACTCTGACGCGAACAACACTTCAATATCGCTACTGGTTAGATGGATATCGTGGGTTGGCGGAAAACAAATTTTGTGCTTTTTCACCCTTTTGAATGTCGAATTTTGAAATATTTTAAATTTACATCTTAAACACTTGTATAAGTATCCAACTGAAGTGTAAATCACATCGCTAGCCCGTTCTCGAATCAAAATCGATCATTCACTAAAAAAAAAAAAACATATCACTCCTGCACAGTATTGAGAAATCGAATTTCGAAAAATCTTAAAACTGTTTTGCGATAATTTTTGTAATCATCATCATCTTGAAGCAAAACTTAATTGTATATATCGACGGGTTCGATAGATATCGAGGATTTATCTAAAACACGTTCAAGGTCTTTTCACCACTTAAGAGAGTAAATTTCGAAAAACTCTTGAAACACGTTTTAGAATACTTTATTGGCAGCTCGTGGACGTAAAAAACACAACATTAGCCCGCTGGGTTCAAGATATATCGACGATTAATTGAAAACGCTTTTCACCACTTTTCACCCCTTTTGATGTCCTTAGGTGGCGAATTTCGAAAATTCCTGAAATTGCTTTTTAGGTATGTTCTAAATAAAAAAAAGATTTAGAACTGAAACCTCTTCATAAGTTTTATTGAACATAAAACTTGAGATAGTATAAACTCAGACTTTCTTTTGTAATAACAACCATAGAGTAAATAAAACAATAAATTTCATAACATTCTCCGCAGCCTAGAGAGTCACAAAGTCTTCTAGGTGAACAGGTTTTTTCTTGTTCCTAAT
>PNEQ01043193.1:0-34074 GCA_003012365.1 Medauroidea extradentata | reverse complement strand
AAGCGACGCTGAGACGGGTCTTCTTCTACTTGATCTGCTAAAAGTGCCGCTCTCTGAAGCCTATTCTCTGCTCGGGCAAGTCGTAATTTCGCAGTCACCACCGGATCCGTCATAATGTCGCAAGATGTAAACGAAACGTGCTAAAACGAAATAATATGCGACTATCAATGAATGCCACGCCAATTCTCAATCCGACACCAGAGGACCAATGTTTAATGCTATACTTTTTAAAAAAGAAACTGATGTATTATATCTCCAAATTACAACAATTACAACGACGCCATCTTGTCAACAACAACAAATTCCAGCACGCCTGCCGGCCAGTACCACAACATAATACTGGGCAATAATGTCATGTTATACCTCTATGCACAGTCACAACAATGACTATTACTAATATTATCACAGAGGTATCGTGTCTGGTATCGTTTTAACCTGTGGAATGTCACAGACTCGAATATGCTAGTAAGATTAAGATAATTTTATGTATAATGATTATAGTTTTTAAGAGTGATAATTGCCCGCCGGTCTGGCGACAATAGAGCAGATGATGCGTGGGCCGTACCACATGCTGTTCTAGAAGGGGCGGGGGCGCCGGACCTCCCCCTGACCCCGTTTCCATGCCATACAATCCCCTCTCTTTCTCTCTCGCCTACACATTTCTTCTTCTTTTCCCCTCCCCCAACAGACCCCGTGTAACGTACGTAATTTGAACTAGAATTATATCAATTGAAGATAGCAAGTAGTAATTAGGCTAAGTGTTTCATTTGTAATTGCTGTGAGAATGTGCCCATGTTTAATTTGATTTTAAATAAATACAGAGGCTTCCACAAGGGACGCACGCAATGTTCGGGCCAGGTCTTCGCTCTGATTGGTCGGGGGAACCTACCCGCCCCCATGAGTCCGGTGGGGCGGGAAGGGGACGCCATCCAGGAGGGCAAAGACACGAGACGCGAGGCACTAAGAATGAAGTCTTAAGACAAGCCGGGTGTGTGTGAGCTCGGGGGGGACAGGTGTCGGGATATTCGTCGTCGGGTTTGTAAGGACGGTGGACAGCGAGCTCGGGATCACCGGTGGGTGGACTTTTCGGGTGATCGCGGCCGGTACCTGCAACATAATTAACGCCGTGACCGATCAAAAGCCGCCGGAGGAAGCGCCTATTCTTTTCGTCGAAAGAAACTATAAGTATCTACCTCTCGTGACGCAACCCGCAGTGCGTGAGTCCCTTAGGCCGATTTAAAAAGAAACTTCTTTGTTATTTTATTTCAATTAGAGCTAGCCGGGTATACTACAACATTGCTTAATACGAACCCAATCATCAAACATTAATCACGTAAGAGACAGAGCATCGACACCCCTTATTATAACCAAACGCGGGTCACGAGCAACCATCAACAGGACTTCGCACATCTTAAGTTAGGGCGTGTTTGCTACTGTGTTACTTGTAAATACATGACGTTCAGGACAAAAAATGCATAAACGCCAGGGACTCAGAGCTGATGCATAGACACTAACTGAAGCTTAGTGAAAATTTAAGAGTGCTTTGGTCAACACACTACTAAAGTATTGTGCATAGAACTATTAACTGAAGCTTAATGAAAAATAGTGAACAATTAAGAAACTTTTAAATTTACGTAATTGAATCATTAAAAAAAATCCATCAGAAGTTTTGACCTACATACTTGTATATATGTATTTTAAACAATCAACAAACACCCTCCCTCCTTATGAGGGGCTGGATGAACTACCCTTCTTCCCCCCTCTGTCCTGTTAATAAGGTCACCAATAATATGGAACAGTTTTAAAATGCGAAAAGTTTAGAAATTATATTACGTTATGTCAAACAAGATTAACTGTCTTCACCTTTTTGTGCACAATAGGATTGTTGGTCTACCATGCTCATCTACTGGTTACATCAAAGAACTGATTCCTGTGCAGAACCAAGGAGTAGAGAATGCTGGTGTGTGTGTGTGCATGTGTGTGTGTGCATGTGTGTGTGTGCATGTGTGTGTGCGCATGTGTGTGTGCATGTGTGTGCGCATGCATGTGTGTGTGCATGTGCGTGTGCATGTGTGTGTGTGCATGTGTGTGTGCATGTGTGTGTGTGTGCATGTGTGTGTGTGCATGTGTGTGTGCATGTGCATGTGTGTGTGTGCGTGTGTGTGCATGTGCATGTGTGTGTGTGCATGTGTGTGTGCATGTGTGTGTTGCAGTCACACATTTGAAAACCTCAATGTAATATTTTTTTTCACATAATTTAACGGTACCCTTTACTCGGATGTCATTATTCACACTGTGATTCCCAGAAGTTTAAAGCCTCAGATTATTACGTGTACTAAAAAAAAATAGAACTGATGCATAGATGTTTTGAAAATTGTTCTTACTGGCTGGTTATTGATTTAAAATAATTTAAAATCCACAATCAACCAAAATTACATAATTTTTTGCTTTGAAAAATTTTGGTTACATAGTAAAAACTATTTTTAACGCACCTATGTAGCGGTTATACAATATATGCTACCTTTTAGGATATACACAATATAATGTTAGAAAGTCAGCATAAGAAGTAACCCACTGCCTTAACGGAGTCAACTGATTGGACTTATTGATATAGTAGGTATCCAGTTACTTCAGTACTTTTGAAAACCCAGTGGTTTTTTTCAACCCATTCAGCATATTTTGTTACTCTCAAATCTGCTGTGGTGCAAACGACTAACATCAATTTGTCAGTCTAAAGATACAACCAAACTGATAATAAAATAAACATAAACTACTCAAACAATACTCTACTGTGATTAAGACAAAAGAAAACAGATTCCAACTGCATTAAATGTAAACATATTTTATGAGCTGTTATGACATGGATAAAATAACTATCTTCCCCCTTACACTGACAATGCTACTGGAAGTACGATTCTTGTTTATAAGAGTTTTTTTCTTACATTTACATTTTAAAAAATTCCTTATAATATAATTTTTGACCAGAAATTTATCTTTTGATGGTATTTTATGGACAAGCCTGTTTAGCACGGTGACTGATAAAAATCAAATTGTGACAGAATTAAAAATAATTGACTGTATTACAGGTAAACTAAATCGATAAAAAAAATACAAATTTTACAGCAGAAGAATCTTAGTTACTACAAATTAAAACACACTATGAAAAGCACACAATCTTCGAGAAAAATTTTATTTCCAAGTAAAAGGTTTCATTTTTCTGCATGAAGAAATCTGTCATTAGAAATAGACAATCTACCTTTACAATTTTATTAAAAATAAAATGTTTTGTGGTAAAATCTAAAAAATTTGCAGTGGCACGTCAAAATCTGAATTTACTGCTACAGCTTCAGGGGTTAAACATTCATACGTGTTACATTATTTTTTGAAGGGAGGGGGTGCGAGGGAAGAAATCTTCACAGAACTGTCTGAATTAATTAGCAATAACGTATGTAACTTAAGCTACAGCTAACAGACCCACTTAACTGGCTACAAAATTGTCTTGCCTCTAAGAAAGTACTACATTATGAAAATAATAGCTCACATGTAAACGTCAGACTAGGATTTATGGCATAACAGGTTATATAACACCTCCTCATCCTGTTCATTCCAATCAAGACATTTTTATTGTGTCGCCTAACGCACAGTAGTCAGATTTTATGCCTTTACACCTAAAAAAATTTACTTAATCATTACACTGGTGCCCAGAAGCAAATTACTAGCAAAAAAATCAGTCTGTAGAAATTTTTGCATTACAAGACTCATATTTTATAAAACTTCAGAATGCCATTAGTTAACTGTGAATGTGGTGAAATAAAGACTTTCAGTAGCTGCATAGTTTCATTAAACTCAGTACACAGTCCCTATACAGAAACTTTTGGTAACTGATAGTGTACATCTCTACTTTTTGTAGTGATAAAATCTGTATGCATACCAGAAAAGTATACAACACCAACAAACACTAAGACTGCTCCAACCTAAACATGAACTTTGACACTATAATACAAATTTGTAGACTAACTGAGATCATAAAGTGTTTACAATACTAAAACCAGTTGTTATTGGAGGAAGAACAAACTTATGAGACATCATATACAAGTAGCACATTTAGCTAGACAGTAGATGGCATACCAGTGCACAAAACAAGTCAGGTTATCATGTCAACCTAACAGTCACACACACATATTTGAAGACATATAACATACATACCCTGTGAGAGCCTGGTGCTTCCTTGCTCCTACATCACACACTGAGAGATCACTATCACATCCCCAGCTACTGCCACAGCACACCCGCTCCATAGAGTCTCCCGAATCTACACACCTGTTGCAGCGCATCTTCAGTTCAGACCCAATGTCGCGAAACTTCTGCCGCAGATCCCACTGGCTCATTAACCCATCGTGTCCCTCATTTCCGCGAGACATCCCCCATGGACGCCGGTCCTGTACCCCCTCTGCAGTGCAACTGAGTTTCCCATCCTTCCAAGTGCCCTCCGAACATTCATCCACCCACTGCGAAGCGTCAGAAGAACTCCGCATCCCTTTCACAACACCATACTTTTCAAATTCCTTGGTGCTCTTTGAACCGAAGCGGCTGGTGATGAACATCTTTATTCTGTGTTTCTTCAGTTTATCTAAAGGTGGATCTGCTTCGCAGTCATCGTCCGAGTACATGTTGAAGTCTTCCTCCTGCTGAAATAATGCAAGTTCTTCATCGTTCATGTTGGGGAAATCGTCAAAGTGGTCTGGACGCGGTTTCCTCAAGATGAAGTTGTCGTCAAAGTAGCGACAGGTAGCACCAATTGCAGGTTCGAAGCTGTTCAGCTCCTTGCAAAGAAGGCAAGAGCAATCCTTCTTGCATGACATCTTGACTCATAAGTTTTCTTGGATGTTTGAAACTGAACATCACAAGAGGATTTGCCATGTTACTCTGTGCAGCACGCTTTTTTGCTTACGAACTGCGGCAAGGTGTCGCCGGTGGGTGATCACATGTGTGGAGGACATGCTGGCGACTTGAAGACTGCGCTGCGTGTGATGATGACTGTCAGTCAAGGCCCCAGCTGGGCCGTGAGTGAGATAATTGCCTCTAGCTTCCCGCCATTGTCCTTGCGCTCCCGCGCTTCCGACCGCCTGTTCCACTTACTGCCTGCTGCTTGAACTGAGACACAGTCTTCCACAGTCTCTTCTACTTCAACACCATTGATGTGTGTAAAATACTGCTTGCATAGCATGTCTTACTTTTATTATGTTTACTCTATGGATTTATATATTAAGGTAAAATTTCTAATTGGTTATGTTTTAAAACAAAATTAAAACAATTACGAACGTATTTTACTTTTCCTATTGTTGTACAAAAATAAAAATTGAACCACAGAAAATGTAATTAAGCTACAGTTTAAAAAAAAATTTAATTAAGAAGAGGTTTTGCCACTTTATAACTGTGGTATCAAGCAACGTCTAATGATCACCCAACATTTGAATTTCATAAGAAATTAAAACTTTAAAATTTGCAACATGTCAAGAAACATTCTTAAACAAATGTTATAATACTAAAGGTTGAGAATTTGTACATGTGTGAACAGTGGCAACACACAGAATTATAAAAAATCTAAAATCACTTATATTCTAAGAATAAAGTGGATAAGATACAGATAATTGGAACAGAAAAGTCAGCTTGTGTACCTGGTTAATGCAGTAGTTTAAATCACAAGTAGTTGCCAAATTCTTTTTTATCTGGAGAATATGTTTAAGTAATAAATTTTAGCTTTAAATCTTTTCTTGGTTGTATTTGAATAACACACTTTTATACTCTTTTTACAATAGATAAATAATGACAAAATTGTGGTAATGTTTGCTATTTTTATACATAAATGTGTAATTACCAAACTTAATATTATAGGCTTTATTTATACTTCGACGAGGTAATTTATATACTTGTTCACCGCATGCAGGATGAAAATAATAAGTTCCTCAAATGTGATTAATATGAAATACTGGATGAAAATTAACATAACAAACTTTTATACTGGAATGCAGTCTGAAGAGGAAACAGGCTAACACACCAATAACATGATATGAATTTCTTTTGACCAAATAAAATATTTTGAACACAACAGTTGCTTTTCTTGGTTTTCAGGGAATAAAAATTGTTGAATTGGCATACGCCCAAAATATTTTGTTTAAACATTCACTCCCACTACAAAGAATTTTTCAAAGAAATTATGAGTTCAAAAATGGCATTCACATACTGCACACGGATTTCCTAGGGTTAGAAAAATACAACTTCCTTCCTGATTTAAATATGAGTCTTTAGCAACCCTCGTCACACAGGTCATCCAAATTAATTCTGAATTCTCCCAAAAAACAATTACTTGAAAGCTAGAGAAGTAAAAAATTTCACCCTTCTATAAAATAAATTTATAGCCTCTGTCTTCTAAACCGATATCCATCATCAAACCCATTGTTATGAATATGTAAAAGTCATTGTAATATCATAAAACAGGGTTCAGTGAACTTAATTTCTGATGATAAGTTCAACAAGTGAAATAGGAAAAGAGGCCCACATAGATTAGAGTGCCTCTTTTGAAACAATAAATTTATAGTAAACACGAATTTATTCAAAATTAGTTCCTCCATTTAGCATAATTTAACTAATAATATTTGCTTAAGAGAATGTTACTGAATGCAAAAGAAAACTACTAAATGAAAGTGCCCACTGAACAGCGATGGGAACAGTCACGTGTAACCCAATTTCATTAACAGGCTGCCCCAGCAAGGTCACAAGAGACTAGTATAGATAATGAAGGTGGTGGGTGTGATGTGGATGAGCACAGGAAGGAAAAGCAACAGAGCTGAAAGTACTTGAGAACTTGTATGCTGTCTTTCACACGACAGCCTTGCCACTTTCTACCCTACCCTTGCAAGAGTAGTGAGGAGGCCACAGTGCCACCTGCTCACATAAAACTTTTCATGCTCAACGTTGATATTACAGACAAAATTACAGAGCATTATATCATTTTATTGTTGGCCCTACTTCCATTTCAGTGGTGTTCTTACAGTACAGTGAGGGTTCAGACCTTCACAACTCCCATGGCTTCTAAGCCCATTGCTTTAACCTGTCATGTACAAGAAATTGTTTCTGTTTCTAGGTTCTAGAGACATAGAATACAATGATCATGTTACACAGACAGAAGTATTGTTACATGGTGAGAAAATAGAGAATACACAATGATACATTTAGTTTTTTTTTTTTTTTTTTTTTTTTTTTTGCAAAGCATGTTTCAAAAAAGCTGATCAATGAAGCAATTGATTCCACAGATATCCTTCAATATTAATGCAGTACAGCATAAGCCAAATCTTAATATAAATTAAAATAAATTCAATAAACACTCAGTCTTCCTGTTAAGCATTATGTGCAGAAATGAGAAGATATATCAGACAAAATGACCATACCACTGCCATATTTTGTCTGCATTTGACATTAAAAATTTGTTAATATCAAATACTGCATTCATTGCGAGAAAATATGTGGGGTGATAACAGACAAACTATAAGCACAAGCCATGGAAACACCAACAAAATAAATAAAAATATCTGAATGGCAGGGTCAAAATGGATGAATGAGAAGATAATAGTGTCAAGTTGGATAGCTGTGCTGAAAGCAGTGAAAACTAACATGAGAAATATTAAATTAAGACAAACATAGCCTAAACTGTAAATAATTGTTTTCTATGGGACTAAAACCAGCAATGTATGTTAGACAGAAAAATGTAGATAATATTTGGCCACAGTTAACATGGTCAAATCACGGAAGGATATTGGAATATGGCTGACCAGTAGTGAAATACAGAGGAGAATAATACTACCTCCCATTTTAGGACCTGAAAAATTTACATTTTCATTTGGGAACAAGCTATAATTCCAACTACTATAAGTTTGTTACTTTCGTGATTGGCCTTAGACTCTTATGACAGTTACTGAAAGTCGCTGAGCCAGTAACAAAAATGTAACTAAATGAAGGTCCATACCACAGTGTCAGCGAGCAGCTAATGAACAGCTATTGTCTGCCTGCATACACAAATAATCTTGGAGGCTGGCCTACAGGTCAGTAAACCCGAGAATTTATCCCCTCCTTCCTATTTTTAAATATACAGATCAGAAATACATAAAACTACTATCAATGTGTTCTGCAGTGAACCTTGACCGACTTTACATCATTACAATTATTGGATCACTGCTTACAGCTTTATGCATACATACTATATCACAAAATCACTGCAAGTTGGTTCGTAGTGTTAAAACACCTAATGCATTTGTCAGTGCCATCTCTTTCGCTCATTTTTTTCTGTACTCCAAAATGAGAAATATCTCCAGGTAAGTAGGTAACCTTACAAAATAACATGTAATTTGTTACTAAAACCAGGTATCAAAGACTTAAGTTATTTAACAGCTCGTTCAACAGATAAAAATGTGAGTAGATTTCTGAACAATGGCAACTACAGCTTTAATGATTCTGAGTAAATTTCAGGGTAACTGTCCAGAACTTTTGACATGTCTCCAGATATTAAAAACTGATTCAAGTTTCTTTTATAATTCCTTTCATTTTTTGTGGGATCCAAAGCTTAATTTTCATTATTGCACCAAGTGCTTCATACAACTGAAGGCAAAAATACTTTCTAGCATTTGCTTCAACGTGACCAGCCTGCTTCGGAACGGCACGTCATTGCTTGCTCCAAGTCAAATTTCTCAACACAGGCATTACATTTGTCAAATAAGTCAAATTTAAGGGTTAAACTTAAAAAACCTTAAACCTACCGGCTCACTTCAACTATTAAAATTAAAATTGCCTAAATCAATGATTGTGTGGGCACAAAACATACCAACGTAGGACAGCATCATGCTGGGAGAATTTAAGGCCTTTAAATCAAGAAAATGTGAAGATATGTATGGCGTATTCCAATTCTGCTGAAAATCACTGGCCAGTATTCTCAGTAACGTCAGCTATAGGTCCATTTTTGTTTACGACCATTGATAGTCGCTGGGGCAGGTTTTCTGCCGACTCCTCGTGCGAGACTACAATGACTACTGATGACCACTGAGTTTACTGGAACACAAGAGGATATGCAGTGCCAGTAAAAGCAAACGTTGGCATGAGATTCAATTCACCTGTATTTAATTTTTATGTTCACTGTGTTACATATTTTCTAGTGGGTGAAAAATTAACATTAAACTTTTTTTGTCACAAAGTGTCAACATACATTTTTGAAAAACAAATAATTAAAAACTGGAGTCTGCTTCTGTAGAACAATTGTTTGGAAACTTAAAATTTGGCATGGAGAATATTACTGCTCACAGAGAGAAACAAATTATTTTCAGGAACCATGTACAGAAACAAAATAAATGTTTGATTCGTGAATAAATTCTGCATCTGTGTGGAATGAAGACTTGTACAATGTTGGTTTTTAACAGCAAAATGTTTAACACTAGGCCTATACTTATTTATGACGTTCGTGACCATATTTCATTATTTCATATTTTCTCCACAACCATTTGCTGCAGATTTTAAGGTGTTAAAAAGCGCTGATGCAAGCAGCCAAGCACAATAATTTAAGATTAGATTTAAGTTGTAGCAGACAAGGTTATGTACATGTCCATCACAGCCAATCTTTCCGAAAGTAGCAAATCACTGAAGAAGACGAATTACTGATATGAGTCTGTTAATGTTGATGAACACTGATGGACCTTCAGTAATCTCAGTGCTTTACAGCAAAAACGGAATGCGCCGGAATATACAGTAATGACAAAAACAACAACAATGGCGACGATAAAGACTGTGAACATGATGATGGTATACAGTTTTAATTTACTGGCCTTTTTTTCCCCTGTCTGTCTAACTTAAGCAATTTGTCAAAGGTTCATTTTTTCATGTTGATAACCAATGCACTACACAACTACTCACATCACTAGACACTGTGGAATGGCAGGAATCTGTACAGCTTGTCAGATACGAGTAACTCGTAGCACAAAGGGGTGGGGTTGTTTAAGCCAACTACAGAAAGGAAACTATTCAAATTACTGTGCTTCTTTCTTATGTTAGTGAAAGATCTGGATGCTAGTCATGACTTGTGGTGTATTAAATCAAATTTTAAATGATTTTTCTGCTGAGATTTTAAAATTACTATACAATAATGTTTTCACAAAGATGAAAAATGTTGTTATAAAATATTATTTCAGTCTAGGCAAAATACTGATACGTAAAATCAGTCATATAAGTACCTTAAATTCAAAAGTGTTCAGTCAGTATTCAGAATCAGCACAAAATAGGCCCAGTATGGTTATATATTTCTACTTCATTTCTACATCAGTCACTTAATTTGCTGTTCAGATGTGTGCAAGACTTTATTAGTAACAAATAACTAACAAAAATGTAATTCTGCACATTAAAAATTGCATATATTTTTTTGTTCATGTCAACAGACAGCTACATACTTTAGATTTTCACAGTATCTTACAGTATTTCTCTTTCTACATTGCCTTGAGATGTTACCTCATACCAAACAAATAAGTTAAAATACATCACTATGGACATGGAAGTAAGATACAAGAAGCTCCTAAATAAATTAATTTTTGGCCATCAATAGTTATCATATGAGTATCCTGAATTCCATTATGTTCTTATAGTACAGTGAGGGTTCAGACCTTCACAACTCCCATGGCTTCTAAGCCCATTGCTTTAACCTATCATGTACAGGAGTATTGTTACATGGTGAGAAAATAGAGAGTATACAATGACACTTTTTTTTTTTTGGCAAAGCATGTTTCAAATAAGTTGATCAATGAAGCAATTGATTCCACAGACATCCTTCAATATTAATGCAGTACAGCATAAGCCAAATCTTAATATAAATTAAAATTAATTCAATAAACACCCAGTCTTCCTGTTAATCATCATGTGCAGAAATGATAAGATATATCAAACAAAATGACAATACCACTGCAATATATTGTCTGCATTTGACATTAAAAAAATTTAATAACAAATACTGCATTCATTGCGAGAAAATGTGTGGGGTGATAACAAACATACTATAAGCATAAGCCATGGAAACACCAACAAAATAAATAAAAAAATATGAATGGCAGGGTCAAAATGGATGAATGTGAAGAGAATGGTGCCATGTTGGATAGCTGTACTGAAAGCAGTGAAAAATAACATGAGAAAAATTAGATTAAGACAAACATAGTCTAAACTGTAAAGAATTATTTTCTATGGGACTAAAACCAGCAATGCACGTTAGACAGAAAAACTGTTAACAGGGTCAAATCACTGAAGAATATTGAAATACGGCTGATCAGTAGTGAAATACAGAGGAGAAGAATACCACATCCCATTTTGTTCAAACATCAAAAAATGTTATGCAAGGCTTCATCATTGGATTAATGATCGTCATAAAAATTTGATTCTTCACTTTCTTGTCTTGTTGCCAACAATAAAATGTAGCAGCATTACCGGCAAAACACTGCAATTCAGCAGCAATAGGGAAACTAGATAGTTAGCTACCAACTTTCACAGCATACCCACTTTCATTTCTTACAGTTTCCGTATTGTAATGTGCCAGGAAAATTGTCAGCGATCCCTGAGACTTTTCCCACGAGCCAACTTCTTCCCACAACTGCACGAAGGTGGCCACAGCCATGAGACAGTTATGTGCAAACTTCTGAGAAAGAAGCATTATAGCATGATGGTGATCACGTGTTTGTGAAGTCATAACTAACATGAATATAACACCTCATGCAATAGGAAACCAAACTGGAACTACAAATTTGAACATTATTTGACTAACACAATTTTTTACCAATGCCTATTTAAACAGTCACGTACATTATTTCAACTAACAAGATTATTTTACACACAGTTTAAATAAACTGGCAAGAAACTTAGAAACAGAGGATTAAAAGTGTTGACATTTGTAAACACAGCTGTATGTTCAAATATTTTGAAGTAGCTATTTCTGCATGTCAAATTTTTCAATCCTTTTAGGTGCCTGTTATACTTGCAACATGAAAATTAAGCATAAAAAATGTCTGTGAACATCATGGCTGGGAACACAGTTATGCATGTCAACTAAGTGAAATATAACATTTTAGTTATATCATGCCTACTACAAGGTACATTACAGATTTAAAAACTTTTCTTCAACATTTTATTTTACTTGTCCACCTCTCTAACTGCCACCAACCTTCGTCTTTTATCATCCCTACAATTTTAACACATTACTTCTGCTATACAGTACCATTCATACATGTACAGTGTACAAAATCCAACTACAGTACCATACTGCACATTAAATTAAATTATATTTACTTCACATATAGTACATTAATGAATGAAACATCCATGTAAATGAAAATGTGAGCAAACTTGATATGAGACTTATCCATTTTGCTCCATCTTATTTCTACATTCCATATTGAGAAGATTACTTATTATAAGGTCAATGGGGTATGGAAAACAGAAAAAAAGTTTAACCACACAAGGTGGCTGGTACAGTGGCGTGGCTTGAAGTTACATGTTCTGACAGCAAAACTGGTAGTTGTAACTGCATGCATGAGGCTTATGTCAGGGTTTCAGACATTCACACACACACTTTCCCAAAACTCATTACAGAACAAGTGTCTTATGACACGTTATAACCAAAGAGGGAGAGAATTAAAAAGAAAAATTGCTTAATAGCTTGAGCCAACAACTTAAATTTGTGATTTAGCCATTGAGTAAATGCCTAAAGAGAAACAAAGGTTTGTAATAAAATTTTATTTTTGTGACAAAATTAGGTACTGTATTTACCTGAATATAAGACTGTTTTATTCCAATTTCTACAATCCAAAAACTGGGGGTCGTCTTATTTGCGAGAATTATGACTACAGTAATGTGTTTTATTAACAAATACAATTGTTTCACATTACATTTGTGTTGATGACATAAACTGTAAGATCATGTGAAAAATGAAGGTTTTCACATTTAAATGTAGCCAGTGCAAACAGAAAGTTCATTCCAGTGCATTATGTTAGTTTTGTGTTAGTATATATACAGTAAAGTAGTTTATTTTCAACAGAGTTAACCCAATTTAAGCCATACTTGAAGATTGGAAAACATGTTTCATCTACTTAACGAAAAGAATACAGTACCGGTACAATTGTTTCAATACAAATTATTCATAATTTTTGTGGTTTTTTTTTAATTTGTAGGAAAAATAATTTTTCATCATAGGCCAAAGTGAAAATGTAGAGATCATCTTATATTCAGAGTTGTCTTATTTTCGGGTAAATACAGTATTTAATAGGTACCTAGTTATCACAGTAGGACAATAATTTTTAATTTAATTTCATATAGCTTTAGCAATTACTACAACCCAGCTCCATAATTACCAATACATTAATTTGAAAAGGTATTTTGTACTTTGTGGTTGCCATAAAAAATATGTTTTAATGAGCTATACAATAAAATTAACTTCTAAAAATTTAAAATACACATCATGCAACTTAAGATGAGTTAATAAATTTAATGTGCAATGTCTCACAACATATATAATATACAGGAAGCCCCAGTGGCCCATAACTTAAGACACACAAAGTCACATAAAAAAGTAATAATTTTTTAGTGAATACAATCAAAGCTGGGCTGTTATTATTATATACCTCATATTTCTGAATTGCCATGTATTTTTAAGAAAAATTATGAGATGTTAAGTTATGAGTTATTCTTGTTTCATCCATAATGTAAGGATGGCAGGAACAGAAGGACCGGTAACTCACTCCAACTGCCAGCTCATGGAGTTGGTAAATGAAACAATAGAAGATTACAAGCAGGTAATTTATCTTTTTTATTTTTCTACGCTACACAGCCTAAGGTGATGGAAGAGGAGGAGGTTATGAAGGAGGGAAGAGGGGAGCCAGCCAGTCATGGATGAGTTCAGCTGAGCCTGGGCTCCCTGCTCAAGGTCAACTGCTAGTAGGCCCACTAGCCAGCATCGTCACACAACCAGTCAACATGAGCGTGGGGCACACGTGTGCAAGACGGCATGAAGCGGAACAGCAGTCTGACAACCTTTCCCTATAAATACAACTTGCATGAGTCAAACACATGCCTTGACGGCTACAGAAGTCTCTCTGCAGGTCTTTTTGGCTGGCAACCTCTCTCTGGAGTAGAAAACACTAACAAAACACATCTAACTGGTAACATAAAAAAATTTGTATCGTATCTAACTGGTAACACAAAAAAATCTGTATTGTAGTGTAAGTTCTAGTAAATGACTGCAAACCCAGACAAAAGTGTCAATGGTGTTTTCAGATTTAAAGGAAACTGGAAAAAATGTATAAGATCAGTGCCAGTTAGCAAGCTAAGATTATCAACCTTCAATAATACTTGAATTACTGTCATGCCATGTCAAAATGTGAAGCCAATTTCACACTTGGGAAGGGTATTCATAATGTCTGACTTTCTTCCACAATTATATTACAGGTTTCAAATAAACTGTGGCTGAAAAAATTGTTTTCAAGTCCTTGTAGTTTAAGATTAGTATGTGAGCAAATAGTCTTTTATACAAAATGTTCAAGAAGAAATAATAATAAACACTATAATGGTGTTGATAAGTAGACTATGGCCGAACTTGTAGGATTAATCTTTGAATCCCTGAATCCTCGAAGCCTTCCAAGTGATATGTCCATCATTAAGGGTGTTCACATGTGATAAAATCATAAATTAAAATTTTTATGAAATAACTTAGTGCTAATTTTATAGACGATACTTGTGAGTACAGATTCCTCTTTTGAAACAATTTTAACTCCTTTAGTTTTCTCATAACGGTGCGTCAATGACAAAATTTGCATGATCTGCTGCCATGCAAATAGTAAAAACCAGGTGACTTACTTAAATAATAGGCAGTGCGTTCGGGATGAAGGATAGAGGAAAGAGTGCTTGATGTTTTCAGACATACAGACCAGCGCATATACATGGAACCCCATGTATGCAACGTGAAGGGATTGGTCTGCTTATTTGTTTTGTTTCACTTTTAATTTCCAATGACAAACTAGAGAATACTTGAAACTGTTACCTTAAGATCATAATCAGTAATTTTATGGTTAACATGATTAAAAATAATTTCTAAAATGTTGCATATAATTAAAATCATAACACATCACAAAAAGTGCAGTCAAGATTCTCAAGAAGCGAGCTTCAATCTGGAAAACAGGATAATGATGTTCACGCCACTGATAGATAGTTTTCCAAAAGACTGAACCTTGATCCTGGATTGGTGTCTTGAGAAGTTACTCCCTAAAGCCGTTCAATGCAGAGCGCCAGCTATCATCCACCTATCCTCCATTGCATGTTCAATTGGAACAATGCAACTAAGCAATGGCATGTACACTTGAAGAATAACAAGCACGCTCTAAGAATAACAGCAAAAAAAATTAATAGGTTACAAATATTTTCAACATTTATTTGGTACTGTACCGTTGACCATTACAGTAGGCTCTATTTAAATTAAAATATATATATTGGTAGATGTGGGGGGAGTGGGAATAGCTGCTATGCACATACGCTGGTTGGAATTTTACATTCTCACCACTGAGAGTTTGGTGCGCTGCTGTTCCCCTCAGAGCAGCGAGGTCAGAAAAAGCGATATCAATTACGAGCTTGAGTATCCTCTCTTTCCGTAGGAGTAAGTGCTCTGTGATTAGAACTGTTAAAAAAAAAATTGTATACACAGACCCATGCTCAAAGAGGTATATTTATCAATAGCAAGACAAAAAGTAATAACTTTTAAATTATTTCTCCATGCTCATATCTGAATTTTAGGATTCCCACTACATAAACTGTTGAATTTCAGAAAATCATGAAATAGTTTATTAGGTGTTTACGTAAGTTTCATTCCTATTCAGAAAACAGCTTGATATTTTCAACACGTCTACAAGATACGAAATACAGAATTTTTATTTTTAAAATTATTTTTATATATGTATGTTATATGATTAGCTTTATGGCCCTACAGTGTGACTATTTTTTGACTCTAATGAAAATTTCCTAGACTTCGTATTTTTTGTGTGCAAGCAGTTCAAAGCCTAAATTTGCATCAAACAGTTTTTACAAGAAACGAAAATCGTCTGAATTAGAGAAATTAAATAATTCACACTGAAGAACAGTGTCACAAGAGATACTTATAAATAAATTGCAATGTGTATTTTTGGTACTTTTTAAAAATAACTGAACTTGAAATAAAAATTGCCACTTATCTGCAAGTTTTAAAAATACAAAAAATTTAAATGTGGGTATTTAGACGTGTCTTGGCGTAGCCCATGACACTGTTCTTCAGTTCATTTCTATAAGTCAGTTAGCTTTAGTTTCTTATATAAAACCCATTTTATGCAAATTTGCAATTTTACATGCCACTTTACAAAAACTATGAAAGCTAGAACATTATTATTACAGTAAAAGTAGTCACAATGTGTGTCTCAAAAACAAACCATATCTTGTATAAATATAACAATTATAAAACAGTTAAATTTAGGCATTAACTCCCCTTCAATTGAAACCACATTTCATATTTAAAGTACATTTTACAGCTTTTAACCACCTTAATGTTTTGAATTTTGAAAAATAAAAATTAGGCCATATGTATTTTTGCAAGCTTTATTCTGAAGTATAAAGCACCTTGATATCTCAACTGGTATAAGTGATATTGAGGATTCATTGAAAACCCATTTCACTACTTTTCACTCCCTTAATTTTCAAATTTCGAAAAAACGCTTCTGTATATCACATGATTAATGGATGGACAGTCGAGAGGTTGATGGATGGCTGTGATGGCTTCTTGTATCTCTAGATTTAGCTGTATACGCCTTTTAAGTAGGGATATGCCATTAGTTCATTTCTATTGTTTAATTTAGTGTTGTTTGTATACTATGCACCAGAAGTCTTGGTATCTGAGATAACAGGGTGCGGAGGCCAGAGAAGAAAGTGACATGCGAGCTAGGAGAGACACTTTACTGTAAAGTTAAAGAAAATGAGTATACTGTACTTTGAATGACTTTCCGAGAAACAACATTTTAAAGGGATCACATTACAACAAATACCTCCCGTAACACATGTAATTCCGTATTTCTGAATAATATGTACATGCTAATTAAGCTTCATATAAATATGAAGTTTTTATGTATACTACCACGAATACTCTATTCTTGAAGATTAAAATCACATTGTTTTATAATTAAATATCACAGTATTTTCATGATGGACGTAGTAAGTGTGAAGATTTCAAAACAATTAAAATTAACTTCAAATGGAATTTCTGGTGAGGAATAATATTTACTCTCCTCTTGTTTTTATTACACAGTATTACACATATTCTTGATTATTACATTAAGCTTGCATTGCAAACAGCACAGAATGCTATTGCAACAATTTACATACAGCAAGGATGTCAAAATATAATATTTTGGTTATACATCATTCGTGAACATAATAGCATAAATTACAGTGTGTAATGTTCTTGTTTTTTTTTTCTTGTCTGATATAAATTAATTTTGTGTTGGCTAGGCTCCCGGATTGTTAAGCCAAACTGTCCTTTTGTGAAACTTAACTAAAATAATTTTCTCAAAAAAAAAATTACTGTTCAAGCAAGTTGAATATTTAGCAAGTCTAAGCATGAAAAATGCTTAAATTGCATAATTGTACACCTTGAAAACCCAAATTTTTCTGGAGGAGGGCCCCCGGACCCCACACTTTATTACAAGGGTTGAATGTTCCAAGATGTACCTCTACAATTCTGAAGCGTTCCTACGTCCTGATTACAATATAATAATTAAACGTAATGTGTGGCAATTAGTCTATATTATTTTTAAAAGGCATTTGACATGTCGAGGTTAACATGTCAAGGCTGAGGTTAACATGTCAAGTGCCTAGATCCTGTCCTCCACACTCGTTACATGTAAAAATGAGTGACCCAGCAGGAGACTAACCCAGATTGCAATGATGGGAGGAGGCAAGTGGTCTGGCCACTACACCACTGTGCTGCCTGTATCATATACTATTTCTTATCTTTAGTAGAATCGTAATTTTCAATTTAATTTAACCTGAACATTCAACAATATCATAGCCCTAGATAGGTGCTTACACTATAGCACTGAAAATTTAAGGAAAGGTTGTAAAAATTAAGAATGTAATCAACAAACACTTTGACATAATATGCCATTAATGAAAACGAAGGACAGCAAAAGAGAAACTAAAACAACAAAACACATGTATTTGTAACAACTAACAATTGAGAGTCCACATAACTTAAATATTGTTACTTAGAAATCTTGCATTTAAAATCTCTCTCCATTTCTCTCTCTCTCCCATTGCTAATATGCTAAAAAGCTCTTCCTTTTGGTGACAAAAACACTTCAAATCATTTAGCTGTGTCTGTAAGGTATCTATGAGTGAACATTCAGGAGTCTAACACGAACAACAAAAGCAAAATGAGGAGTTACAACTATCAAGACTGCATTTGTACTATACAGGGGCTCAGGAAACCCATCATCATAAAAAATAGTTTATCAGCATCATGACAGCAGTAAATGGGGTTGAAAGCTTCAGTCACAATAAACCTAAGCTCCCTGATAAAAAAAACTGTCAGCCACACAAACTCATCGCCATATCCTTGCAAACAAGACTTCCTACTAGTCATAAACTCCTTCTGAGTAGAAAACAGATAGAAATTACATGACTGATACAGTTCTAGTAAATATTCTGCTACACTTAGTATATAGACTGAAGCTGTGAAAAATTAATAAGTTTGTACTAAACAAAACAGCAAATGTTTCAACACAAAGAGTTCCATATCCAGTTTCAAATGCAAAATTCATTAGGTCAATTGCGCCTACATACATAGGAACAATAAAAATTAGTACTTGATTTTTTTCTGAATGAGTAGTAGTCTAAAATACTATCTCACAATCATTAACATAATGCCTTGAATGCAAAAATACCCACGCACACACAAAAAACCCTGCAGTGGTTTGTAGATATTCTACGTACATAATTACTGGAGATTATCAGTACATACCTTTTACGTGAAGGCTGAAAAATAATGTCACATGTTTTATATGAAACTAGTGCTGTTATATTAACAGTTCGTTACATATGATGTTTCTTTGTTTCTTGATGCTGTGAAATACTTTGTCACAATCCACTTTAAAAATGCACAAACTATTTCATTATGTGTTGTTTATCCACACTGCTCCAATAAATGTTGACAATCAGAGAATGACACATTATTTCACACATAACATTATAAATACTTTTGTATTACAGTTTGATATTGAAAAGTTACTTTAAAATCTTAGCTAGTACATGAACCAAAGTGCATACTTGATTTTCCTGTTTTCACTCACACGCACACAGTAACACGAATTTAATGAACACACTGAAACAAACAGATATTTTCAGTGTAACTTTCAAACTTCTTTCTGCACAAGTCAGCATAATACACAGATTAAAAAAGTAACCCCATGTTTCATCAAGAGCACCAATAACGATATTTGTACACCTGCAAGTTGCTGCAGAGATATGTACGGTGCGAAACGATTGTGGGGGCTAATTCGTCCGACTGCAACAGGTGGGTAGGCAAGGGCGGCAGGAGGGTGTTTGGTGGGGATGCGGGAGGGAGGACTGGATCGGCTGGCTGGTCCACAACAGCCGAGTGCAGTTGCATAATTCCCAGAACTGACGGAAGGCGAGATAAAAAAGAGAGAGAAAAGTAGATCCCACCTGACGGCTTGCTGGCTGGCCGGTAGCAGCAGGCCAAATATACTGCCACAATCACCCACTCACCAGCACTCCTGCAAACTTACACAAGGCAGTGACTTGCCGATTACTTGCCTTCCCATAAAGAAGAAAAGAATCCAGTACAAGCGCTCTGAGCAAACTGATGCTGTGTTTCAAATCCTTTCAGGAAGTCTACTGGTCGACATTTGTCCTTGGTTGTGATATTTTATCGAGTGAGTGAACTTGAACCATATTAACTCTTTACTAAGAGTGCAAGTGTCGAACATTTGCAGACGTCAAGTCTAATTCAATCAGCTACAGGCCTATGTCTATTTCTGCAAGTTTGTCATACAATTACATTGTGTGTTTAGTGTGAAAAATAAGTCCAGATTATCAAAATTTTTCAATGTACAGTACCTGTGTCAAAGCATGCACTAGGTGATCAATACAGTTTCTAAGGTTCTCCATTACCATGAAAGCTTACTGTAACACCTAAAATAATAATGAGAATTTGTTTTTAGCCATTTTCTGAATAATAAATCACAGTTAAATCAAACGAGTTTAAAATTTCAGTAAATCCAATAATTACTTTATGTACTTAAATTTAAGTAGAATTACATTCAATGTTGACAACATCAAGCACACGCAGAACATTACTGTTTACTCCCTAACCCCAAACAGTATAATTAAGAAAACATAATTGTTGTGTGATGTTTGATGAGTGAAATAGTTCACTGTGATAACTACAGATGTAATGAAGGTGTAACAAAAGCCACAAAATATTGTAAACACTGTCACAATTTGTCAGGGAATCACTCAGGATTTTAAACTTCGAGCAACTTCAATTAAATTCAATAAAAACTCATATACTGTAATATACAAACAGTATTTCAAATTAGGTAAATTTTTATGTATAATAAGCTTATGATAACATAAATGAGTAGTCTAAAAAAAGTTACACATAATTAATAACTTACATTAGGCAGAGCAAGGTAACACAGTGCTACAACTCTGAACTGACATGTAAAAGGACCATAGAAAAATTTGCCTACTGGTAAGGTTGCCCTAATTTTCGTTCCCCATAGTTTTCCAAAATCACTTCAGGCAAATGCTGTGCCTGCTTTTGCAAGAATTATTTTTTCCAAGCCTAAAAGAGAGCAAATATAGAAAAACAGGCTTCCGGTCTTGTTGGAAACAGTAGTTTGTTCTCAAAACTTCTCAACATCCTCCCTCAAATTGAATAAACAAAATACCTTTCCAAAACACATTAGATTAACCTATACTATTCTCAACCCAAAAAAAAAAAAAAAAAACTTAAACTCTTCAGTTACTCTAGTCCTACAAGTTTTCAAAGTCTTTCAAAGGTGGGTCTATTAAGAGCTTTTGTAAGATCTGCCATTTGAGCTTTACTTGACACATAGCACAACGCTACAGTCTCTCATTCACTTTCTCTTTAACAAAGTGATGTCGAACATCAACATGTTTTAGTCTCTTGTTTTCTATGCTGGATGAAATTTTGATGGCAGACTGGTCATCTTCGAAAATAGTAACAGTTTTCTCACACTGCTAGAAAACATTAAATTCTTGAACCAACTTCTTCAGCCAGCAAACTTCTGTTACTGCAGCACTTAATGTGATGTATTCTGCTTCTGCTGAAGATAAGGCCACTGATGACTGCTTCTTGGATGATCACACTACAGCTGATTTTCCTAACTGGAACACATATCCAGACTTTAACTTCCTATCTTCGAAATCTCCAGCCCAGTCTGCATCCAAAAACCCCTGTAACAGACTTTGTCCCTTACTGTACACCAAGCTCAATTCAATTGTTCCCTTGATATAATGTAGTATTCTCTTCATTGCTGTCATCAACCCCTCATTGACTTGATCTTGATATTGACTTAAGAACGTTATTGGCCAGCAAATATCCTATCTTGTACCTCAAACTACGTAGGCCTACGTTAAATAATGGATTAGTTGCCTGGACATCTGCTAGTAGGTTTTTAACATATCTCTTAGCATATTGAAGATTGACCTTTCCAATATGATCAATTGGTTAGAAACTGGCTTGTAGTCAGTCATTCCAAACTTTTGCAATACACCAGCAAGGTACAATGTAGACAGATTTAGGGTGACTTCTCTTATAGATAAATTATGTTCAATCTTGATTCCCACGTAGAAACCTTACCAAAATCCTTCATTCTTAAGTATGAACTCAATTTTACTTTTAATTTTTCTAAATCATTATCTTCTGTACTGGTACCCACTATTAGCAAGTTGTCCACAAACAGTAGAATGTAGAGACAGTGTGAACTATCTTCCTTAGAGTACAAGCAGTGTCTGTATAAACATGTGTAATTGTTGTAAATGTATAAGTTTTCTATTTATTATGTAATCTTCATGACTTGTCCAATATCTTTGAACTATAGTGTATTGAAATGATCTTACGGATGCAATAAAAGAAACAAACAAGCAGAAATCACTAATTAGTTGACCTGGTAAATTCTTCCTTCACCATAATTTCACTGAATTTTGTGTTCCAATATTTTGGTGACTTCTTTAAGCCATAAAGGGATTTATTTAACATTAGTTCTATCTATGTTTTCTCCTTCCAGTTCCATTCCTTTAGGCACTGTAAGATAAAATATAAACAGTTCAATTGATATTTGCATAAAGAAAATCCTCTGTCACATCCATTTGATGGATGGGCATGCCCTATTTATTTGCCACAGCAACAAGTATTCACACGGTTGAAAGTCGGGCAACAGGTGCATATATCTCTGAAGAATCAAAGTATCCATGTTGCTGGAAACTTCTGGCAAGAAGTCTGGCTTTGTACACTGTTAAATTGCTGTTGTCATCCATTTTTGTCTTGAATACTCATTTCATCTCTACCAGGTTAACATCTCTGTAAGTCCTTCAATTTCAACCCATGTTTCGTTTTCCTTCAAATAATCTAGTTTATGATTAACAGCCTATTTTAATTTTTCTGAATCTCTGCTATTCATGGCTTCTTCAAATGTAGCATGATAATTAGTTCTGCTAATATACAATAAATTAAAATCACAATCAAATTATTTTCAGTTTGCCCAAGCTGTCTCTATTTCTCAAACACCTGACATCAACTAAACTATTCTCTTTTACAAATATCAGACTTCTCACGTTCAATGTTTACAATCTCTGATTCTTCCTATGTTAAGACAGATGGCCTGGCAGTGGTAATGTTCAACTGTTCTTAAATGAGGTTAGGAAATCCTAAGAAGTCTTCATTACCACCATCCTCTGAGTCTTCATGTGTCAGTACACTGACTGCATTACTGTTTGATTTTTCTTCATGGAGGTAAGGAGACCTTAAGAAATATTCTCACTATACTACAACAACTGTTCCATGTCCCTGTTAACAAACTATGTTCCACTATTTGTACAAAGATTTTTGAACATTTCACTCCTCTAGTTCTTAAGCAATGCTGTAAATACTACCTTGAATTTTTCTTTATAGACAAAACCAAATTGAGAATAATTGCCCTTCAACAGCAAAAAATACTTGAGAGCTGCCTATAGATGGAGTCTACATGGGGCTACACACGTCAGCAAGTATTCGTTCCCAGATTATTGCCTTTATTGTGTTGCTGCTTTTAAAGGAGCTTCACGTCTGCTTGCTTAAAACACAAGGTTCACATAACACATCAGGTTTACTAGTCACTTTCTGGCCGTACAAATTTAACACACTTCTTACCCGCTGTAAATTCAGGGAGCCATTCTTTCATGCCACAAGTGAAGGTCTTGTTTTTCACCCACAAAGGTAAAAGCTGATTCATGTGAACTTAATTTCATCTAGTCAAGATACATACCTGCTCTGCTATGGCTGCTATTTTATCTTTGCTGTTTAGAATTTTTGAAACATGATTATCTGAAGCCATAGTGTATATAACCTTTGTCAAGCGCCAAACCTAATGAAAAAAGGTTTATTTTCATTTCTGGAACAAACAGCACATTTTGCAGCACAGTGTTCAAGGTACCTTCATAAATATCTGACAATAGTCTAACATTACAGATGCTTTCTGCTTTCAAGATGGCAACACAGAAGTTCTGAAGCTCCAGTATCCAAAAACCAGGTATTTTTGTTAAATGCATAAATTTAACATGTGTTGAGAAATTCAGTGGTTATATGTAGGTACAATGTGAGGGTAGAGTGTTTGTTATGGATGTAAATATATGTGGTAAATACAGTGTTATACATATTAGGTAAATATGTTGGGTCGGGACATGTTAGGTTAAGGATGGAAGGTTGACACGAATGCGCCAGTGCTAGTGCGACACTAGGAAGCCCTTGTGAACAAGCTGAGCTTTAAGCCATGCTTAAAGCAGTGTATGTATATCCGGTAAGGACCTGGACTATGACACACCATCGGGACATCGTGAACTCAACTCGGGACAGTTGGATCGGTGAGTGTTGCAAGCAATACTTAACAGTGGCGATGAGTTGTAACCAGACGGACGCGCGTGTGTAAAAACAGCTGGAAGCGCCAAACAATGGCATTGTTTACAACGTTCGGGGAATTTGTTCCTGGGAGAGACACATAGAAGACTTATTCGGAACGCCTTCAATATTATTTCTTGGCAAATAAAATTAAAGAAAACGAGGAGAAGAGACCAATATTTTTTACGATTTGTGGGGTGGAACTTTATAACCTAGTAGCATCATTAGTGGCACCCAAGTCAACTACAGATGTAGGAATAACGGATATTTTAACAATTCTCACGAACCATTTTGAGCCGACCCCCAGTGAGATAGTGGAAACTTTCAAGTTCCATAAGCAAGACCAGCATGAGAGGGAATTAATAGCGATGTATGTGGCAGACTTGAGAAGACTGAGCATACACTGCAATTTTGCGGATCTAGACAGGATGTTGCGGGACCGGGTGGTTTGTGGTGTGCAGGATACGAACCTACAGCATGCTCTTCTGATGAAGGAAAAATTAACGTTCCAGATGGCTGAGGATGTGGCAATAACAGCAGAAACGACAGATAGAAATGTGAGTGACCTGAAAGATAGGGTAGAAGCCACATCAGGTGCAGTGAACAAGGTGGGGTTCAGGCGGAGAACCAAGGATGATACAACCAGGAACATTCAGGGCAAGCGAGCAGCAGCCAGGGAAGAAAAGAAGCCCTGCTAGAGGTGTAATGGGGAGCACAGCCCAGAGGTTTGTAGGCACATCTGCATGGTGTGCAATTTCTGTTAAAAGGTTGGCCACTTGGAACGAGCCTGCATAGGAAAAAAGAAACGGCAGGGGCAGATGGGCGGAAAGGCCAATGCGGGGTAAAGGACAGATTCGGATATAGAATTGATGAGACTTACAAACAGCTATAGTCGGAGGAGCCCACATTACGAGCAGCAAACGTGGTTTTACATACACGTCACAGGAGCGACTGAAGGTGAAAGGAGCTCTAGAAGTGTCGGTGAGAACTAGGTCCGCTCAGAACAGACTTCAGCTGCTGGTAGCGGATGGGATGGGCCAATCCTATTAGGCAGAAACTGGCTGGATCCGTTGGGGATCATGGCAGAGGGCATATTTAGTACTACGCAGCAGGAAGTTGCTAAAGTGATACATCAACATCCCCACATCTTCGATTATACTGAGCTGGGTCAATATGTGGGCCCGTTAGTGTCTGTGGAGTTGGAACCAGGAGCCAATCCAATTTTCCACAAGAGTAGGGGGGGTGCCATTTGCACTACGAGACATGGTTGGCGCAGAGATCGAACGCTTGGTGAGCCAAGGAGTGTATGAACCGGTGGAGTTTTCAGCTTGGGGGACACCAATTGTCCCTATTCATAAAGGAGATGGATCCGTGAGGCTGTGCAGTGATTATAAGTGCACGGTGAATAAGGTTTGCAAGACCAATATATATTCATTACCTACTACAAACTAAGCATTTGCATCCTTAGCAGGAGGAACACTTTTCAAGAAGTTGGACCTTTTTATTAATTATAGTGGGCCACATAAATAGCTCCCAGGGGAAATAATACGCAAGCGAGGGTCCTTGACATATGAAGTAACTTCGGAGACGGGCCATGAGCAACCCAGGGTCAGGAGTTCAGCAGTGGAAGGGGCAAAGAAGCAAGTTCATGTTACAGAACGGATACCAAGACCGTGAGAAGACAAGTAGCCCGCCAGGGCCAGCACGGGATGGGCTGGAACAGGGCCACGGGAGCCTGAACAGGTCGAAAGCCTCTTCAAGGGGTTTGAGCAATCACCAGGGTGCCTGCAGGACCGGGTTAAGAGGCGGGCAAAGCACCCGGACAACCAATCTTGTCAGGGACTGACATCAGGAAGGCTGAACCGGGCCCTGCCTATGCTGCAAGGTTATGTGCGGTGACATTTTAAGGAGGGAGATGTTATGGAAGTAAATATATGTGGTAAATACAGTGTTATACATATTAGGTAAATATGTTGGGTCGGGACATGTTAGGTTAAGGATGGAAGGTTGGCACGAGTGCGCCAGTGCTAGTGCGAGACATGGTGGACTAGGGAGGCTTTGTGAACAAGCTGAGCTTTAAGCCATGCTTAAAGCAGTGTACGAATATCCGGTAAGGCTCTGGACTACGACACACCATCAGGTCATCGTGAACTCTACTCTGGACAGTCGGATCGGTGAGTGTTGCAAGCAATACTTAACAGTTTTTTTAGAGAATATGTACGATGATGGCAGGGTTTGGTTGTGAAAGAGAATGAAGAGGTTGTAAATGACTTTAAGAAGAAAAAGAGGAAATAAATAAGTGTTAAGTTTATATTTCGAGTTCCATTAATTTGACAAAACAACTGGTTATGGGTCCAGGACGTTGCGCTGTAAGTTAAGTAAAATGTAGAACAAGAAGCTGCATGCAAGTGGTGGAAAATGACTACAGCTGTGTCGGACGACTTTGCTCACGTGGAAAAACTTACAGGCCACTCAAATTTTAGCACGTGAAAATTCCAAATAGTGGTGATACTAAAGGCTGCGGATGTGTATGAAGTGATAAGGTGGTCCACGACCTTGAAGAATGACACAGAAAAGGATAAGGATTGGGCGAGAAAGGATGCCAGAGCTCAGAAGTATATCATCATAACAATCAACAGAAGTAACACCCAATTCATTATATCCCAAGAGATGGCGAAGAAGACGTTCGAGAAATTGTGTTAAATTTATGAAAGAGGCAGTTGTCACAATAAAAATCTCTTGCTTCAAAGTTTTTTCAATTATAAAATTGAAGAGGTTGTGACTGGACTATCTGAACTTCAAAATTTATCTGTGAAACTAAAAAGCATAGGTCATACAGTGGATGAAGAAACAATGATTGGGAAAATTCGGTCTTCATTACCAAATCAATTTACTGTAATTACGTTTTGACAGCTTGGGAGTCTACTCAGAAGAATGAAAAGACTCTCTTAAACCTGACTGTGAAGTTGTTAGCAGAAGATGAAAGGTCTCCCTCCAGTGCATGTGACAATGTTGCTTTCAAGGCTGTAGACAAGGATGTTGTGTGTTACAGGTGTAATAATAAGGGTCATTTTGCAAGGAACTGTGATCAAAAATTAAAAGGGTGCAGGATTTGAAAGAAGGACAATCACACTGAACACAACTGTTATTTTAGATACAAAAACAACAAATCTACTTCACAAGATAGGTACAAACTTGCAATTCTTAATGAAACTAAGGGTGAAAACCATGTTGGGACATGGATACTGGACTCGGTATGCACTTCACACATGGTAAACATCAGTAGTTCAATGGTAAATACCAGCTACGTCAACTCTGAAATTGTGACCTCCAAGATAAATGAAAACTTAAATGCTGCGATGAAGGGTGACATTGAGTATCAGGAGTGTATTTTGAAAGATGTATTGTATGTGCCAGGTTTGACTAAGAACTTAACGTCTGTGAACAAAATCACAGAGAATTGGGTGAGCAGGGGGGGGGGGTCCATCAAGTTTACTGAGAATAAGGTAGAAATATCAAAAGACGGGACCAAAATCATGGGCAATAAAGATAGTGTTGGACTGTACAATATAAAAATGACTGAGTGTGAAAATACATTTTTGTCTGAATGCAAACAAGTGATATGAATGTTTGGCACAAAAAGCTTGGACATTTGAACCTTGAGAACATTAAGAAATTAGCTCAGATATCACCTGGATTAGAACATCTGTCAGTGGATGCAAGTGAAACCCATTGCGAAACCTGTGTAACGTCTAAACAAACAAGGAAGCCCTTTGGAAAAGAGAAAGACGGGGCGACAAGACCATTGGAGATAATAAACACAGATGTGTGTGGACCTCTTGATATCACATGGGACAGTTGTAAAGAGAGTTTGAATTTTGCAAAATCTTAAAACCTCTTTGTGGCGGCCATTTACCTAATCATCAACCAGAAGCAAAAATGAACTGAATATCTTGACGGGTTTGATATGTACTGAAGGGTACTGAAAACACATTCCAGGTCGTTTCATCTCCTAAGAGACTGAGGCAGTGTCTCAATTTAAAGAGTACTACTCTGTTGAGAGAGTACTCTTTCGCATAACACCAAGAGAAAGCTCTTGTTTGCTGTCTCCAGTTGGGACGGTGCTCTTTCATATTTGTAAACAAATGATGCAAATATTACAAGTGCGTAAATTTTATTAATACAAGTTATAAATATATTAAATACACTTGTGGGTGGTTCAAACAATAATTTATAAACTTACCGGCATCGTATTTCAAGCAGGGAAGAGCTGTTTTAGGTGATGCCAAAAATTTTATTTTGTGTATTTAAACACATACGCCTAAAAGGACCGAAAATGTTAACTGAATTTCTCGCGCGATAGGTAACTGTTACACTTAAATAATTATTTATTTACAAATACTGAAATATTTGCAATATATGACACACGTTTCTTCTTTAACCTCAAAACACAGTTATAATCAAGACAGCGTATGCCAGAGAGCACAAGAGAGTGAGAGCGAGTATAAAACTTCGTTCTCTTGCTCTTTCGTACTCTCTGCGAATAATTGAGACAGGCACAGAGTGCTCTCTCTGATGTAGTTGTGATGTATTTGCGCGAGCGAGAGTACGAAAGAGCACTCTTTGGGTGAATTAAAACACGGCCTGAAATTCAAAAATCCCTTAAATCACATTTTAGACTACTTTATTAATGTCTCTTGAATGTGAAAATCATGGCAATAGCCTGCTGGGTTCAAGATATACTGATGATTAATCAAAACACATTTCATAACTTATCACCCTTTTTCAACTCCTTGGGTGAGAAATTTAGAAAATTTGTGAAATTACTGTTCAAGTATTTGATAAGCATCAATCTTAAACAAAATCATGTCAATACATAAATATCAATGGGGTCAATATATATATATATATATATATATATATATATATATATATATATATATATATATATATGTATATACAGATTGTGAATCAAAAACACATTTAATTTAACCCTTTTTTTAACTCTATAGGGCCGAATTAGGAAACCACATTTAAATGGTATTTTCGATATTTCCATAATCATCTATCTAAAGCAAAGAGCACTTTGATTTCTCGATCGGTACAATTGATATGAAGGAATAATCAAAAACACATTTCACATATTTTCACCTCCTTAATTAGAAAATTTTGAAATGTTTTGGAGTTCTGTCATAGTCATTTGTATATGTAACCAATTAAAGTAAAAATCATGATGATAGTCAATTGTATTCCAGTGATATACACAATTCATAAAAAACACATTTTCCCCTTTTTTACTGCTTGGGGGTCGAATTTCAAAAAATCCAAAAACTACTTTATGGATATTTACATAAGCAACATTCTGAAGTGAAAACTAATTCTCTATCCCAAAGGAGTCGATAGATATTGATAATTGATTGAAAATACATTTATGTTGTTTTCACCCTCTTAAATGTTGAATTTTGAAGAATCCTGAAATTGCCTAATATGCATTTTTATGTGTGTCCCATTAAAGTAAAATTCTCGAAGATAGGCAGTAGGGTTCAAGCTCTATCAACGTTTCTCCTTAGAGGTCGAATTTCAAAAAATTCCTTTTTAGTGCTCGCCTACGACCTGAGGGGAAACCACACAAAAAATTTCACAATTCTAGGTCCAGCGGTTTGGGCTGCAGTTTGATGTGTCAGTTAGTCATTCATTCATTCATTCATTCATTCAGTCAGTCATTCAGAGTTCTCTTTTATACACAGAGATATTCTACCACTTCCTCCAAGCCACTTCCTTCCATGCTAGATTATTACCCACGTGATTACATTCTAAGTAACCAAGAATATATCTGATAGTTACATTATTAATTAGGTTTAGTGACATCTAGGGGAGTTTAAAACTCCTAAATTTTCGAAGCCAAATTATAATGTTCAATCTTTGACGAAAATTTCTCAACCGCCAAATTCTTCAATTGTTTTTACCTCATTTAAAGTGAATTACAGTCATATCCTAATTATCTGCAATAACAAAGAGGGTTGATGCCTCAGATTATCAAAACATGTGGAAAATAGAAAATCATGAATAATTGAAAATCATAGATGGTCAATTTTGTGGATAATTGAAAATCAAGAATAATAAAAAATAATGAATAGTTGAAAACTGCTGATAGTAAACATTTTGCGGAATGTCTGCAGTGCTACTTAACACATGAAGCAAATAAAATCATTGTCGAGTTATAATTGAAGTCCATTAAAAAATGGATGAAGTGCTGTTAAGGAGCTGTTGTAATGCTCAAAAATCAAGGCTATGTCATAAAATCCATGTTGTACTCTCCAGATTTGTGAAATAAAGTTGTACTGTAGATTTTTTTTTAATTATTTATTTTAGGTGCCACAGAAATGCAACAAATAAGATAATTGGGAGCTGACTGTAGTTATATGGCTCTCTTTTACTAGCATTCAGCAAACAGATGAAAATAATTTTTACGAAAAATTTCGGCTTTGACTTTGAGCTCTACAAGTTATAGATTTAAGCTTTGACTTTGACCTCTAACACCTCAAATGACATAATACTGAATAGGTAGCAACACCCACATTCAAAGTAAACATGTAAATAAGGCCTACCTCCTTGGTTTGGGCCTGACAATTTCATGGCTGCCATCTGTGATGCAGAGTGGGCTGAGAGCTTGGCGGTAGTGGTCGGCATCTCGGAACTCCGGCACGGGGTGGTGGGTGATGCTGGTTGTACCCTGGTGACCGGCTCCCGACATGCTGGGCTCTACAGCATGCACCACCGCTGCAACAGACATAGTGAGCATTACACTTCCATGTGAGACCGAGCACTGTAACCCAGCACAGATAAACACCAACAGGTGTAAGTGAGTGGGGCAACAGGGCAACTGCAAATTGCTTTACTTTTTTTGGATTTACAGACTAAATTTTTAAACATATACCATACACTAAATATAGCTTTATTACATTGTATCATAGGCCTTGTATAGATTAGAATAAGAAAACAGTCCAAAGCTTCAATGAACATTCAAAAATAACATATCCTTAAAGCTAAGAACCTGCAATTTATACTGCTTTAATAATAATTACTAATTTTTTTTAACCTGAAGGAGAGCAGATTTATACTGTATTAACGGTTTAACAGTTTTGCTTGAAATAGTTTATTAGTTTTGGCTAATTTGTTAACTAAATGTTTTTTTTAGTTAAATAACTAGCTAAAACCATTCAGTTTTTTTTTTTTTTTAACAATTGGCCACCAACAAAACTGGGACATGTATTTCAATATCTGCTCTCTTTCAGGCTCAATAAAAAAAATTATTCTAACAAAAGAGACAGAAAGGAGGTATCATGGCCTTAAACTAACCATGGGTAAAATATTGTATTTTGAAACAAAACAAAAAACACTAAGACAGTACACACGTACCGCACAAAATACTCCCAGGATATTTTATTTCATACTCCAATTCCTATGGACATACTGTAGACAATATTCTTAGCTGATAACGTTACTACATTCTTCAACTCATGTTGATTTATTTCTGGGCTTTCTAATAACTGAGATTGTTTCCAATGTTCTTGAAAAAGCGGTACAGTATTTTCACTATAATTATTTGTGTTTTGATCACGGGAACTGTAGAGAGAAGTTCCAAAGTTATCCTAGCAGGGAGGCTGTAGGTGTACAACTAGGGACAGGAAATTTTTGTTAAAAGTTCTTTGCATAAGGTTGTTCCATTTCCTTACATGCACATTTGCAGTTCTGCTTCATGGTTACCGACATGTCTTTATGCAGTGACATCTCTCATTTAACTGTGCCAATCAGAATAAAGGTACTGAGACACTCATGTTTGTAACGGGTAAGATTCCAAAGAAGTAGAGAGTTAAAATCATCAAATATTTGACCATGTAGCAGAGCTGCAGATGTGCATGTAAGGGTACTGGAAAAAGCTGCTGCCAACATCTTTTCGCGAAAATTTCTTGACGCTAATGACCACATCGCACACTATCTCATCATCAGCATTCACATTAGTCCTTCTTTTACCCACGCGACTGCCCCTGGCGCCCCTTAGACTCGGACAGAACAGGCTCTGACCAGGAGCACGACCCAGGCGGTGGGTAGTACAACGGTGCCGGCGGGCAGCAGTGAAGCAGTCGTCTGCGGGCTGCCGGGTGCTGACAGCAGGTTTCGGAAGACGTCCTCGGACAACCGGTTGCTATAGAATCTCCGCACCTCGCAAACCCACGCAATCGGTGCCGTCCCCGAGCTTCCACGTGGCCTTGACACTGGCATCTGGAAGTGCCCCGTCATGATTCGCCGCAGTTTTAAAGAATCACAGCTGGCTGTCGTGTCGTCGGCTACTTTTTTTTTTTCCTCAAGCGGACTTCCTCTCTCGTCTTTTCGGCAGGAAGTACGATTTATTTTATTTTTTTTTTATGCGCTGGTGAGGTGGCTGCCAGTTTATTGTTCGCCTGGCAGACCCTCGTGTACAACTACAACCAAAACGAAAGGAACTGAACACGTGAACTTAACGACTTCTACTACAGGTTTAAGAAACATTTGGTCCATTAATTATTCCTGAGATTTATTATTAGACAATAAATAAAATAGACGTAAGAAATGCATATTAAAGAAATTACTGAAGAAAATATATTAAAGAAATTACTGACAACTGTAATAGCAAATTTTCAATCAAAAACGTCCGTAGTTTTACCTAAAAGCTTACCTTGTCTCATTTAGTGCAAATAAATAAAGTTAGTGATGAACGAGGGTAATACTGCCTCTTTTTCTTTCAAAAGTTCACACACTCAAATTTTTTCTAATCTCAGAAAGATTTTACCTAATTCACAAACGTCTGGATATTAAGGTTACAATATATGGGTTTATCTTAGAATAGAAGAACATAATTTATCTGGCATTCCACGATCCATAAGGTCTGATGGTTCTTTCGGGCTTGCTCCAGGAAATCAATGGATCAATTTCGAAGATAATTATTACGCACAAAAAGTATTTTACACCACATTTCTAAGAGAATATTAGCAAAACGAACTTTTCACGTTTCCTTCAGCAATAACATTGACATAAGCCTACACCTAAAAATATGATCAAACAACTTTTTTAATCCTTTCTCTAGCAATATTTCACAATAAATGTTACGTACAATAATTTCTGTCGAATATATTATCTTTAAAATTTATCTATTTTGATTTTTTTAATTCAGAAAATTCCCATTTTAGCAAGCGCGGCAGGCAGCACTGCAGTGGGTTAGAAACAGGTGTTTATTTTAAAAATTATTAAACATATTCACAATGTACACCTAATTACGAATATAATTTTTTCAAAGAAGAGTTATAAAATTCTTTCAAAACATTATGCTGATTGTAAATACTATTACCATCCACCAACATGGCTAAAAACAGCCTCTTAGGCTAGCTATAATCATAAAATCTACTACTGTAACTCAGATTTATACTAAAGTACATAGGGGTCTACAATGGACTTTGGTAAAAACTCTCTAGAATCACCGAATAGTCGTACATTCCAGCGCGCCAGTTTACTTGCCTCGCGCGTAGTGTGTTGTGGCACTGGGTACACGCGTCGTATTAGTAGGGCCCGGTAGTTTTCGCGAAAAGATTTTTGCCCCACTTTGTTTCAGTGTCTTACGTGCACACCTGTAGCTCAACTTCATGGCTATTGGCAGAGTGTTTTAGTGCAGAGTTGTTATTCATTAGACTGTGCCAATGAGTACATGGATAACTTTGACACAACACGTCTGTGATTTGCGGTATTAACCTCCACACGTT